>JAVDBV010052799.1:0-14635 GCA_032619315.1 Piper longum
TATTTGTGTTTAATTATTAGAAAATCATTTGATGATGTTTGTTGCTCAATATTTAATCATTTAATTAAGATTTTTTATGAAAGTGTAATTAATGATATTATTTAGTTGTGATACTCATTAATATTTTTATTTGAGCAAAAAATAAAATCTGCAGACAAGGATATTGGATTTCTTATCATATATCAGCAAATAAACCTAATACATGTTTATATTGTATTGCTCATTACTCTATATGTTAACAAAAATATAATGTAATTGAAGATTATTGTCTATAAAACTTTTTATTTACAACAATATCTAAATTTTCCGATCTCTCCGAGAAATCTTCCGAATTTCTATAGGATATCTTATTTTCACCTTTTCGAGACAAAATCGAGATACGATAATACGAACCTTGGAAAAAGGCAAACATGTGTGTAATCCCAGTGCCTCCTTCACAATTGTGAATGGAGGAACCTGACAGAATTCACTTGCTGAAAATCATTGTTGTGAATTTGTAGGAGCCGACCACTACCCACCACCAGCATTACTCTTTCTACAAATATCACTTTGAGTCCCACGCAATCATGACAACCGTGGTATGGGTCTGTCCAGCGACATCTTAATGCTTGTCTGCTCTTGGTTGGCAAGTCCATTTGCTTGGTCACCGTTGACAATTGCAGTTCCCTTCTCCTGTTGTTGGATGCTGATGCAGACTGTTATGGGTCTCAAATCAAATAGGGATTCTGTCATCTACCTGATTAATGGTGTCTTCATCTGAAAGATCCTCCATGTCAACCCCTAACAACAGCACGGCATTACCATCTAATCTTCTCCCACTGCTGCTCTAATGCAGGCCACCTCACCCACCATTTTTCTTGATCTGCAACTTGGCAGCAAGGACCTCCCCTAGTCATGAGTAAAATTTATAAGTCATGTCTCTTATCTTCTCACTAATACCAAATTTTTTGAAATGTACAATATCTATCTATCCTATTAGTGCTCCAACACCTTGGGCTGTAAGCAATACAATTAAGTTTTAGTCGAAGGTGTTTACCATTTATTATTTACCAATTTCTTGACCATTTACCATCATCAAGCTATTTACAATTTACTGAATCTTCTACCATTTATTTTTTACGGCCATAAATGGTTAATGTTTGGTAAATTTTGACCTGAGCCATGTAGCTCTTTGGTAACAAAAAAAACACCTATAAATGGCACAAATTTGTGCCACTTGTACAAAATATTTACTTCAAACCAACTTTTAGGAGGACATAACAATATGCAACCATAATTAAGTACATAATAATAGTGCCATTTATTTCTAAAGTGGTCAGCATATGATGTAAACTGCAAGATAACTTAAGAAGTAAAGACTCCAAAGATTCCTTCTTTTCTATAATTTTACTCAAAATCACAAATAGGATGAGCAAGGAGTATAAAGATAACACACAACAAAGAATATTCTTTATATAATAATAGATGGATTGTAGCAAATAGCCTACAATGTTTGTATATATAAAAGAATACATAGGATCCTATTTAAGCTTGAAAATAAGTAAGACTCCAACTTCTATAAGAAACAACTAATTATGACCCAAATAAGAATCCAAATAAATATCGAATCTAACTTATTATAAGACTCAAATACTAGTGCAATTTGTATCTTATATTAGACACTTCTAATATAACTAGGAAATATTATAGTAGTAGGAATTATCTGTCATCAATCCCCTCAGCTGAAATAAACTCGACCTCTAGTTTGTAGCTCCATGATCTAGAAATCATACTCTTGTGTGTTACCTTCAAAGTACTCTAAAGTAGTATCATCACATTGATGGTCATCGGGAATATTATCATTCTCATTTTCAACACAAACTTCAAGTTAAGTGAGTAATTGAGGCTTTGTATGCCAATCATGTGAGGGCTCACGACATTTGTAGCACAACTGATTTGTATCAGGCCATGTAGAAGTAGATGGACCCCGAGAAGGAGGTAACTATTGTTGCTTTGCTCCATTTGGTGCTAGTGGCATAGAAAAACTTTGATGTTTCTCGGCGGTACCTATCATCAGTGAATTTAGATGGAGGCCAAAATGATAGGTTGTTTGATAAAGGCCTTCAAGTAGCCTTACTCGATTGAGACTCAAAATATTCAGCTTTGGTATAATCTCAGGCATGTCTGAAAAATGAAACCCTAACAATCTATCCATCAAATCAGCACGTAAACCATGCAAATAGCGAACAAGCTGATCATTGCTCTCACTAAGTTCAATTCGAGCCACCAATGAATGACATTCCTTGGTATATTCCCTAGCAGTACGGCGTCCTTGTCTAGAGTACGACGGCCTTGTCTAATGGCAATTAATCTCCCAAATAATTATTGTTTGTATTTGTAAGGAAGGAGTTGTCTCTTCAACTCCATTCGAAAATCACTTCAAGTAGTAATTTGTAATTCACCTTCATATTGTATGCATAAGAATCTTCACCAAGAAACATCTCGAAGTTGAGAAATGGTAGCCTAGACATGAGAATGAGGAGGAATTCCAACACTATTATGAACTTGCTCAGTTATTTAAATCCAATCAAGAACCTCATCAGTCCCATAATCTCCTTTAAACTCTGGAAGTTCAAATTTCATTCGACTTTGCCACTACTTATTGTCCAAAGGAGCTTGAATATATTTCCTCTCATGAAGAAAGGATTATGAATGTGCTGAGTCTGAGAATTAGGCACTCGAGGGGGTGCATAGATAGGAAAAGTAAGCTGTGAGAAAGTTTGAGGAACCACTGGAGGTGTCACAGCTTTAGTAGCAAGGAGTTTGTTTTCAAGTTTATATATATATTGCTACTCATTGCACCAACATATCAAGATTTGCACCAATTGACTTGGTATTTATTTTATATCATTGGTTTGAGTCTCGTTTCCGTGCTTTCAAGTGCTAGGCGTTGTTGGCCACGTATTTAATTCAAAGAGCATAATTACAGTTTGATGGCTGTTATTGGTTTTTTACTTCTTGATTTACTGGTGTCTGTCTTCATAGATTAGTTGGGATTGTATTATTGGCTGTAAATGCCTCCTAATCGCGGCAAATTATGCCCCCTGTTGGCACTTTTGATTTCAACCATTGACTGATCATTGTTAGCAGACAAATTGCTTGTTGCTGCTGTCCTTCCCTATTATGAGTGTTTTGTTGACCAACACCAAGTTATTTGGTTGGTTCATTACCAGCTGCAAGGTATTCTTATTTGAATAGCTTCATGGCTCCAAAAAACCAATTAGGTGAGACTTTTAACCCTCAAACAATAGAGGATCAACTTAATCTTAATTTTGCAAGCATTGAGTGATTCTAATAATCACCAAGCGAGTTATGAGACCCGGATGAAAGCTTATGATCAGCATTTGTCAGATTTGAATGAACGTTTTGATAGATTTATGCAATGCGGCTGGTTGGTCAAACTCCCCCTCAATTGGAGAGGATGAATGCACCACCTCATACATCTACTATGGTGTCTAATCAAGCCTTTACTGGGACACCACAAGCAGCCCATCAACAGACAGTGACGCCATCAATTGTTGGAACTCAAGTGCCCTCTACTGAGAATAATCCAAAATTAGATACCTCAACTACATATCTTTAAGATGTAAGTTGTTGCAACTCGAGTAATAGACAATTGTTCTCATCTTCCTCTCTTGAAGTTGATCACTTGAATGGTCGAATATAGAAGTTGACGAGCCACAAGAGGGATTTGTTGAATCAATTGTTACTAAAGATGTTGAAGGATCTCCATCCTTTTTGTTTGAAGATATAATAAGAATTCCATCTAAACTGGATTTGTTGAATAAAGTCGTATGAAGATCCAAATTATTGTGATATTTTTCACGATCATTCGAAGCTTCTGATTAAAAAACTGATTTATCAGGTTTGGATTCAACATTATTCGAGGGATTAGATGGCTACTTTATCTATCAAATGTGAGTTTACCGGTAACTAGAACATGAACCTACAAACTCGATGATGAGTCTTTTTTAAGAAGTGGGAATTGATGATGCATCATTCAACTCGTATTGTATAATGGAGCAAGACTTCTCAAGATTTTTCTTTAACAGATTTTACATATTGACTTCCTTTAGAACTCGAGGGCGAGTTTCTTTTCAACCAAGAGAGACTGATCGAGGACAATATCTTGATTTTAATAGTTTTCTAGTTATATTAGAATAAGCATTAGAAGTTTTGTAGTTTTAGTTTTTTTAGTTTATTTAATCCTTGTTTAAGTTTTATTAATCAAGGGTATTTTAGTCAGTTATTATTTAGTTTATTTTCAGTGTCATTAGTAGGGGTATATTAGTGATTATGAAATTGATTAATCAGGTTTATGTCATATATAAGGGTTGTCATGTGTATTTTTTTTATTATGATGAGTATGATTAAAACTTGAGTTTTTTCTTCCTCCAATGTCGGTCTTCTTCCTCCTTGTTTTTGCTTGTTCAAGCTTAAATATAAAGGATTATTGGCTTTATTGTTGGTCTTTATCTTTGTTATCGAATTCCACACACAGAATTCCATCAACATATCAATATATTTATTTTCAAAGACTAACAATTACCTATAATAAAACGGCGAATTGGTAAAATGATTATAGCATAGGCTTTTCCCACTACCATTTCAAAATGAAAGTGGTGCGATTAAATTTTGCACTATTTTTACCATTTTCATAATAGTAAAAAAATATTTAATCACTTTATTTTTATTGAATTCTAAATAATCTATAAATCGGCTGACCACTTATAGCCCTAAACATTGACCAGCTTCTTCACCCAATCCACTCCCTCTAGTCTCCAGAATAATCGAGACACCATCTATATCTTTGATCTCGTTTCTAGTATGCAAAGAAGCGTAGAGAAAAGGGTGAAAAAGGTATTTCATGTTAAATGAAAAGAGAGTTTTTAGAAAGAATTGTTGAGCCTTGTACATGACAATCTTATCCCATGATTTTTTTTTATTATCTATGTGCGCCACTTATAACTCCTTAATATAGACTGCGCTGATTAATATGTTGGCCTATACCTAGATACACATGCAATAGCTTAAATGAAATTTTCATTCAAGTGCATAAAAAAAAAACCTTGACCTAATGAGCTCTCTCTAATTACGTTAGAATGAAGCATGAGGAAGAAAGTTGCAGGAATGAGTCTAGATGAAGTTAGAGAAAGAAGTTGATTGAGAAAATTTATTGAAGATGGCAGAAAAAAAATTAGTTCAATGCCTAATTCACGAGATGATTATAGTCATCATTGTTACCATTCAACAAACAACCTATCTTGCCAATTGCCAGCTGACTACCTACGAAACAAGTTGGTTATAAGATACCCATATGCATAATAGGTGTTTCCATGGTTCAAATGTTCTACTATAATGATTGTTAATGGAAAAGTTTGCGAAAAAATGAATTGGAAATTGATGCAATCAGGTGTGGACATAATTTAATCTCTAAAATTCACTTATGCTTTTCCTTGATCATTTTTGCTAATTTCGTTGTTACAGGAGATAATGGGAGTCTTCAACAAAAACTGCATGATCAGTTATTCTGCATATCGAAATATTTTCCCCATATGGGCTCTTGGGGAATACCGCACACGAGTATTGCTTTCTTCTAGTGAAAAGTAAATTGCACCATCAGGTTTTAAGCCCTTTGACTTTTTTAGCATAGACAAAAAGAAGTCAACTGTGGAATCTCCTAAGTTGCAGATGACTTTTAGGAAACAAGATAATTTTCAAATGTGGAATCTCTTAAGTTGCAGCTGACTTCTAGGAAACAAGATAATTTTATTGTTTGAAGAACGTGAGCGCGGATCTGATCAAATGCAGTGTTGCAATACATGATTCGATGATTTATTTGTACCCATGCTTTAAGACTCAGCATAATTTGAGCGCTTTATTTTTGTACTGCTCGGTTTGTCGACATTGGTCCCATTTTTAACTACATGAATCCCATATTTCACTACATTGATGTTCATGTGTACCCGTTTTCCTGGTTTTTCACTGTTAGAGTCTTGTGGTTTGATTTTTTAAAAGTCGCCATGTCTGATGCAAAGGTTGAAATCAAGCCAGATACAGATGCATGTAAAAGTATACAGCGCTTTGTCAAATTCTCCTCATTGCTTCCATTTTAATATTTCTAGGTGTCTGATTCTATTTACCCTTCCGGTTAATTCATTTTGTAGTTTTTTTTTGTTTGACCTTGTTTCGAAAATTGATTGGTTATTTTGCTACCTACCCTTTTATTATTATTTTCACTTTGATTATCTTACTAAAAGATTTTATCTTGTCAGAATCTAGTATTAATAAAATTTCATAATGCTTGTGTATTGTTGGTCTTCCTCCGAGTGGATGTTGTCAACAGGAAGGGCATTTGGCCGTCAATATATTTTATGTAAGCTCACTCTGGGCGGATGATTGAACTACACTGTTTATCACTCATAACACAAGTGGAGCCATAGTTTTTAAAATCGGTCCGGTCCGGTTTTTGGTGAAATTGGCCCAAAACCAGAAAAAAACCCGATATTTTCCCCGTCCAGGTCAATGGCCTACCCACAATGGGCTTCGAGTCATAAGGTGCAAAAACAAGGACGTGCTGGGAATCGTTACCAACTGGAGAACTTGTTTTATTAAGATTATTATTAATAATTAATAACTACTATATAATATGTATTTTTTAATAAACCAATTATTTAAGAAATCATAACAAATATATAAAAAATTATCGATGATAAAATGATAATAAGTCTTCATTATTATTAAAATAATTTTAATGTCTTATAAATAATATTTTAAAGTTTGTCATAAAATAAAAAAGATAAACAATAAAATTATTAACTTATCTAGCAAAGTATATATTAATTTTTATTAAATCTAGTATAACGTGGTAAACTTGGTTAAATCATGCATATTGCATGCTAGATAAAAATCCAATATAATGGCCGGCACGGTATTTAAAAGTATGGTGTTAACCACCACTGTACCTATACAATATAATTTATTGTCGATCCTTTTCTTAACCACCACTGCAGGAAACCTATGGTCAAAGGTAAAAGGTAAATTAAGTTCTATTTGCTATGAGGAATGTCTATTGTATGATCATAATTTCATCAATTGATAGGCGTTATTTTAACCGATAATTAAACCTATAGGTAGAAGGTACATGCAATCCAGTATTTTATTATCTTTATTTTTTTAATAAAGCAACTAAAATTAAGTTAGGTTGAAGAGCAAGAGTACAGAAGAGGTAAATACATGCAATGCATTTTTTTTTTTTTTTGCAAAGCAGCTAAAACTATGTTAGTTGAAAGGAAAGAGTCCAGTACACAGGACTGTATATCATTTCTAACAAAAGTGATATTTGTATTTTGCAGAAGCTTTAGCTTCTCTATTTATGTTTACCCGATATAATTTATTGTTGATTCCTTTAGTGATCACGGCTGCGTCCCCCAGAAATCAAAAACCACGCGACGGGGGAGTTTGAGCTCTATTTGCTAAGGGGAATATCTATATGTAATCATAATTTCCATCGGCTAATAGATTCCCTTATGAATAGAAGTAGCCAAAGATAAAATGTCTATTTGTTTAAATTCAAACATGACTTGATTCTCCGATCAATAAGATCTTAAACGATATTAGCACTCATAAAATAAAGAGTTTTTTATGAAAAAAATTGATTCATGCGAAGAAAACAGAAGACAGCATCAGATTATTAATCTCTTTATATTTGGAATATTATTGTGTGCACGTAAGTGTAATGATGAATCTCTTTACGTTCACATTATCATTACGTACTTTAATTTTTTTACTTGATTTTTTCTTTTAAATAATTGCTTTTCTTTGAAAATTTTCTCAGCCATGGACTTTCTGTAGCCATTGCATACATTCTTTTTATAACCCACTCCTTTTTATAACATATTCTATCTGAAAAATTTATGATTAAATGGTAAAGATACACTATTTATGATTCAACGATACTTTATACAAATTTTACGATTCAATGGTGTTTTTTTACATAATGTCATAAATACCATGTACTTTGGGTTCGGTTTAGATAATGTTTGATTTACTTAAATAAAACCAAACCAAACCATTATTTTAGACAATTTTTTATAACAATCATGAGAACGACTTAGTGCAGGCGAGAGTTAACTGCAAACCGTTGTCATAAATGGTTAGATCTCTACAATATTAATGTCTTATAAAGATTGTATGTAGACAATGAAAAATTAAAATAATTTAAGCACAATAAAATAATATTTCAAATATATATTCAAAATAAACGTAAGTGAGTGATAAATAAGACAAGATAATGACCCAATTAAGTAGTGCATGCGACGGATTAAGTTCAAACTTAAAAGGTTACCATAGAAAGTTACTTTGTAATACCCGATTTCGGTTCACTTAAGAACTGAATCAGAATTGTTGTGATCAAGTCGAGTCATGTTTAAAGTTGTTGATCGGTACAACTTGAATGATCAAATAGATCGAAATAATCTTATTGGTGTTATGAGAATGGAAGACAATATTATATAGAAGTCAAAACACATCGAAAATGTATATAAGAAAACCGTCAATAACGAATGTTACTGGTCCGAAAATAACTAATACAAACTGGCAAATATGTATTCCATTACCCATGAAAATATACGAAACTTCAAGAATTACCTCACACTGGGTAGTAAGCAAACATACTTAACAAATGCCGGCTCGCATGCACGACTGATAATCATAATCATACATACATACAGCGCTTACGCCCTCACACCTTCCATATCACTCGCCACTGTACTCGAAGGGAAAAAAGAACAATTAAGTTAGTGACACATATTTCGGAAATGCGTTGATTTACACAGTACCATCATACACCCGCACTACCTCATAGTTTGAAGGAGTACTAGCACGGTCCATGCATATCTCTATACTACTCATTCTCTTATTCGTGAAATCCGTAAAACAATGCGTACTTATATAATAGGCTTAGGGATGGGGCTTGTATAATAAATTTCTGGAGCTGAAGTTCGAAAACTAACAAGGGATCTCATCCTTGTAGTTTTATTAAACTCGCGTATAAAATACGGCTAAATGGCCCGACATCGAAGGGATTCGATAAAACTCCGCCGATGCTGTCCTACGTATAAAATACGATCAAACTCTATACACAAGGAGTCAAGCAGAGAGGGAGAGTGTCCTACGGACCTATGGTCCACGCTCAAAGCTTATATGCACATTTACGGCGAGCTCGGACTCCGAAGCCTACATCGGAACCCATTGCTAAGTAAAATACTAACATCCCTATAGGATGCATACATGTGGTGTGTGCTTATATCATCAATACATCTTAATAAATAAGACGGTACTAAATAAACTTACAGCTAAACATACATCACACAAATCGAGATATAATAATAGTAAATAATAAATAATAAAGAAATAAATACATTCTTAGATAGTTAAATAGTAATAAATATATAAACATAAATAATACTTTCATCACAAAATAATATCAAAATTATACAATGCAAGAATATATAATGACATACAAATACATAATAACATACATGAGAATAGACAATCAAATAAATAAATATATAAAATTTAATTAGCATAAATAAGACTAATATTAATAAGTAAATATATAATTATTAATAATAAATAATAAATAATTAAATAAATAATTTACTAATATTAACTATTCATGAGAAATATTAATATAAATATTAAATATACGAAGATACGACTAAATACGTGTAAATAATAACATGAAAAAGAAAATAATTAATAATCAATTAATTAATCAATACTAGATAAACATGAATAAAAATAATACTTATTAATAAATATATTATCAATAAAAATAATTAGTGACATAATCATTCATCATAATTAACAAATATATAAATAATAAGAAACTAATACTAATCAACAAATAAATAAATAAATAAAATAATTAATAAAAAAATACTCATAACATCCAAACATGTTAAATCATGTGAATATGCATGTAAACTAATATAGAAGTTCTCAAATTACCCAAAACGGCGAAAGGACGGACGAAAACGGTCTAAAAATGAGCTGAAATGGACCAAACCAAGCTGACAAGACTGAATCAAGCTGAACCAGACCAACCCGAATGGCCTGAACCAACCCGGGCTAGAAAATGGGTTGGGCGGACCTGGACAGGATAGACGGACTCGGGCATGACCAAGCGGACGCGGTCACAGGCTGGCGGACGCGGGTAAGCGAGCAACTGGGTTGGGCGGATGGCTGCCTGTTGTCGTTGCCGGAAAACGCCGACAGCGACGCGGCTGGGGTGACCGCCAGTCGCGATTGACAGAGGAAAGGACGGGGAATGTCATGGTGGTGGCGGTGGGAGGAGTCCGGGCATTGGCTGGCCGAAAAGTGGCGGCATCGCCGCCGTGTGTTGCAACGTTGCTGGCGGCGATTGCGGGTACGACAGAGATCAATGTTGGTCTCAAATTGTAGATCTAGGTGAGGAAAAGCTATGTGGGTAGTCCGATTGGCCGGTGGTGGTTTGCCGGCACCGGAAATGGCCCGAACGGGAGGCGGCAGTGGCAAAAACTGACTTCAAAAACTCCCTCTATGGTGGCGACTATGGCGGCGCTAGTGGTCATGATAGGTACGACTGGAAAGCTGGCCAGAGGTGGTCATAGGGGTATAGGTGCGGTGGCCGGGGGCGAGGCGGAGGCTCACCTGGGGTGAGTCGAAGTTGTGGCGGCGTAATGGTGGAAAATGGGAGAAAACCTCAAAATCTTTATGGAAAGCTAGGGTTGAGTGGACGGCTCAGATCTTGCCACGTGGTATGATCTGGACGCTCGACGGCTTGTGGACTAGTGAGACCCACCTATGGGTATATGTACTATAGATATGAACGAAAAATTCGGATCAAGACCGTCCGAACTCGAAAATGACTCGAGTCCTGAAATTGACTTTATAGGCGGGAATGAAGGAAATAAGGTTAAATAGGCCTCGAAACCCTAAACTCAATCAAGATGGGCCCACAGGGGACAATCGAGTTATCTAAAATTCCTATGCTGCATGCAAATGATGTACCCATAAAATCCCAAACGGATACTAAACGTTACAATGGCCTAAAATCTTAGCTAGCATATACACAAACAAATCTATACACCTCAGTATACACTGATAACTCGTGATTTTATTATCTGCATGTCTGGCATAATCAGCCATTATAACATGCTCATATGGCCATCTAGGCCCATACTCATAATCTGAAACTAGTTTGGCTTGATCTCGCTTGAACCAACTCGATACTAACCTGAATAGGGCAAAACTCAAATCAGGTAAAACCCTAACCCGAAAAGGAGTTTTACATACTTGCTTTGGCAAATCAATCAAACCATATAATTACTAAGTAACTTTGACTTTGATACACTTAGCTTTATAAAGTGAATAAGTTAAATATAAGGGAGCTAGGTGAAATGTGTAAACAAGTGAAATAAATATAAAAGAAGCACACAAATGGAGAGAAGGTAAGAGAGAATACATATGGATTGTTTAAGAAGTACCAAACTCGTACTCCTTTCTTCTAGTTCACTAAGTCCTTTGGTGAGTAGGTTATTGTAACTTTACTATAGTAACAACTTTTACAACTTACAAACAACAATAAAACCTTCTTCACTAATACAAAGTGTCAAGGAACCTTGTGCTCACAACCTCCTTCTCAAGCACCACCCCTCAAGCGCTAGGGAAGGTTGTATTCCTAACCCCTTAGGGGCTTCCAACAAGCCTTCTTTCTCTAAAGCCGAATGTGAAAGTATTTTGCAAGCTACAAGTTGTCCTTCTCAAACACCTCACAAGTGCCAAAGAGTTTTACAACTAGTTCTAAACACCCTTAGAGCAACCACCACTTTGGAGCCACACCTTTTTTCACAAGCTCAAACCTTGAGCCAAGGGAGCACCTTTCACCTCTAAGCAAGGTACCCACACACTCTCAACACCTTGAAAGTTTACAAAACAAGCACAAACAAATGAACCATGTCTCACATACACTTGTCTCTCCTTGGCATACAATTAATCACTTATGAATACAAACTAATAGGTAAAGTCAATCCTGACACAAACTTGATCTTCCCAAATTGGTTCAAGAGAGGTTAGGGCTTCAGCACCATCTATAGTGTGTAAAAACACTCCCCCAAGGTCATTTTTGTAGACTTTTATAACCCCTCATAAAATAGTAGTTGTTGGGGTTCAAATTTCCCTCATTCTTTTTTTCTAATAGCTAGTTTTGACAACTTTTCTAGAACGATTGGTTGTTGAATGATAAATCGATCATAAATCAAGCATTTACTTAAAACTAGCCACATCAGCTTTGGCTCCCAAACATGCAACCGAAGATTGACCAAAGTTTCTTCAACATCTAATTCTCTATTCCCAAACCCGTCTTCTACTGCCAAACCCTCAACTAATCATCTACTGAACAATCTCCCCAAACTTCATCAAATTTTTGTGAGCTTCTGATCTCAACAACTGGCTTTTGAAGTATCGCCTAAGGTTTCAACATGCACTTTGGTAGCCAAAAGCACAACCAAAGGTTTGCAAATCATCTACCCATCCCAACTTTTCCTCTAAGCCATAGGTCTTCAGTTGCATAATCATTGACAGAAGGTTAGAAATTAGAAACTCTATCTTCTTTGTCTTGTACCTTGACATCTTTGGTTGCTGATGTAATGGCCCGATTAGTACAAACTGATGGGTGTAGTCATCTTTTTAAAAATAATCAATCAACTTGAAGATTTAAGCACATTCCAACTAATATATTGGATCTTATATCAATAGGTATTGAATATGAGACTAAATTAACATTTGATGAGATCTTACAGCTGAAATATTGATGAAAGTGTAACCAAAGACTTCAGCACTTCCACACTTCATTTGATATTTCAATACTCTTGATTTCTTGAAGTGGTTTCTTGAGCTTACCTCTTCCCTTGGAGCCATGATAATATTGATTCCTTTGATGGTGCTTAGACTTCAACGATCATACTTAGAGAGTATGCAATGTTGTCTTATTAAACAAGGTTCAACATTTCTATCAAGACCTTTTGATGAAGATAACTCTAATGTGTTGTGAACTTTTTAAGTAGTTAGTGTCAATCCTTATGAAGTACTTCTTGAGCTTGCCATGTTGATCTACAACTCTTCATCTCTTTAAGGTCTAGCTATGTAGTCCTTGCATATTCATTAGTTTTTACCTAATAAGTGTTAGTCCAATAAACAATACAAGATGCCATGTCATGGAATATTCATATCATGATGAATATACCATGTAACCTATAATGAATGAACGATTGACAATCTAGAATGAGCTAGTCATTCTCATTAATTGATCATTATAATTCAATCTCATGAGATGATTATATTCTAACCTCTCATACCTCCACCAACGTATGAGCACACTCCCCCTAGACATGTACCTATCATATATTTACACTCTTTCCCCATGTCATCTTAACAATTAATTCATTACAAGGGAGGGAGTTACAATACTCTAACCACTCATACCTCTAGCCAAGTATGAGTACAATCCCCCTAGACATGTACCCATTACATATTTACACTTTCCACCTAGGTCATTTCAACAAGCATTCATCATAAGGAAGGGAGTTATAAAACTATGCCTAGCACTCATCAGCACTATTATGTCCATGCATTCTCTATGTTTATGCTTAAAATGAAAATCATCAAAACACGGACCTAATTAATTATTTTTTAAAAAAATATAAAGCACAGGATGGGCGGTGGTGACTAAATCCACCCAATCCGATCGGGTGGCGGCCTTGGCCTATCCATGGCCATCGTGACTATTCAGCCACGATGGCTCTGTCATGGATAGATCTCTCTGCGGCTGTCGTGGCAAGACTAGAGAAGTCACGGATTCGTCTTGCCTGCTAGAGGCTGCAGCAACCATCCACTATTTTTTAATAATATTTAGAAAATACATTTTGTACAAAAAATATTTAAAATGGTTTCATTCAATTTCTATTTAAAAAACCATATGTTATCCAAACCCAATCCAGAATACAAGAGTGTTTAAGGTACATTAAAAATACCATTGAATCATAAATTTTATATAAACTACCATTGTTTTGTGAATG
The DNA here is from genome assembly GCA_032619315.1 of Piper longum. Lineage (NCBI taxonomy): Eukaryota > Viridiplantae > Streptophyta > Magnoliopsida > Piperales > Piperaceae > Piper > Piper longum. The sequence continues at coordinate 14,160 of JAVDBV010052799.1, forward strand.
GTATATCTATTTGATCGTAAATTTCTCTATTATTAATCTTGTTTTTTCATATAATATGTCCACTTCTCAAAATGTCATATGATTTAGGACGTGAAAAGGAATTTTAGATGTTAACATTGTTTTACTACTAGGTTGGTGTAATACCCAAGTTTTTTGAGCTTTTAGTATCGGTTCGGTCTTGATTAGGATTGAGTTCTTTGCCCAAAGTTTTTTGCCATACACGTACGCATGGTATGATATGTGCAAGCCACAACATTAGTCTCCTCCGGTGCTTGGCGCTGCCCAGTTGGACATTACGTCGTCTGAACTCTTATATTTGGTGTTTATTTTAGTCGAGTCTAATTATATTTAGGAACGAGCCTCTCACAAGTCTAGCTACTTGCTGTGTATGTGAAACCATTTTCGGGCAATCCTATCCCCTTCGGGATCAGTGGCAATGTACTCGAGGTCTCTTCGCTGCCGTTGTGAACACTATG
>JAVDBV010052800.1:0-19402 GCA_032619315.1 Piper longum
ATTGTTCTTTTACTTTTTCTTTTTTCAAAATTTTTTTCTTTTTCAATATTTTTGCATAGTAATATTTTCCTATCAAGTGGGGATGACCCCTCTTGGGTCATTGTGTGGTAACTGCCTATTGTCTTCATCCGGGGGAGCGACTTCTTCACTCGACTAACGTGGTTTCCAAATTAGTACGTCTTTCATTTGCTTTCTAGATTTGAGCGAAAATGTGAGAATGATAGATTTGACTCTACTCTCATCTATGACTTCTTCTTATGGGCATCAAACCTCTTTGGCGACAAGCTCGCATGGTGTTGTCTTTTTCTTGAATGATTTCGAGGTGGCTTTCTTCTATTTGTTGAGCTACTTGCTGCTTCTCTTTTCAGCACTTTCAGTAGTTATTTTGATTAAAGCTTCCAACATCTTTCCCAATGTCGAGTTTGATGGCAATCTTGATGTCTTCAGTAACACAAACAAGTGAAGGTGAGGAGTTGATCTTGTAAAACTTGCGACTCGAGTTAGACTTCTACATTAGCGAACTAGTTGATTCAGTTGTTAGTTCGAGTTGAGTCAGTTTAATGAACCGCATTCTGAGTCGAGGCTAGTCGTGAGTCATGACCGATGAGGGTCAAGTTTACCTGAGTATATGACGATAATGTAGGAAAGATGATGATAAATGACTTATTAGAGTATATAAAAGTATGCAGATATTTTTTTATATATTTGATTGAAGAATTATTTTTAAGCCGAATAACGCATTAAGATGCGTTATAGGTTTGGATGGGTTATTAGTTATATAGCATGCCATCGTAATGTTGTGTGTATTATGTGATTTTTTCCCTATTTTTCTGGATTTGTTTTAAAATTATTACCAGTTAGTATTATTTTTCTCGGGTCAGAGTCGAGTCATTTTTTAATTACGAGATGACCTTTAGTTTTCTCCTATACCATTCATTTTTCTCATCGACCATTTGTTTTTCTCCCCAACCATTCGTTTTTTCTTACCGACCATTCATTTTTCTCCTCAACTACTCGTTTTTCTCACCGACCACACCAACCACCACTTTTCTTCCCCCTGACATTAATTTATTCCAAACCTCTGACACTGTCACCATCTAGTCGCCACCATCCTCCTCACCCCAACTTCCTTTATCTTTTTCTCCCTTCTCTTTACCCCATGATCCTCACTCGGTCGACCACAACCTTGTCACTGTCGCCGCATAGGTATAGAATTTTATCCTATTTTATTTGATAATGAATTGTTTTATGATTTTGGTGTGATTGTAAATAGGTGTTGGATTAAATTTAAATGCATGTGAATGGATGATAATAGTGAATTAGAGTTTAAATGCATGTGAATATATATTGCCTTGTATGGATTGATGAGTGTAGCATTCATGCATTATATTAGGCATTAGTATCTAATCTTGTTGTGTAGGTATGGAGTAGGAACTCGCCACTAGGCACGTGGACACGATTGGAGCTTCTACCAGGTTCATTTAGGACTTGAGGAAGAGGACGTGTCGAGTGGTGGATTTATTGTATCTCACTCCACAAGTGTCGATTGTATTTCTGGATTAATAACCCTCGAGGAAGTGATCCCTTGAGTTTGTTTTCGAAATTCAGATCCAGCTCACGATGCTTTTGGGCCTATTATATTGAATTCCATACTCATGCCTATGTATATAGTTTTCATGTTTTCAGTGAGATGTGTGACTAGAGAAATTCGACAACCGCCCTACGCCAATCGATGCGTGCCAGTCGAAGCTGGGTGTGGAACTGGTGAGCATCCACTCCATTCTTGAGGGATCCTAATACCTCCACCTTTAAGTTCCTCAAACCTAGAGAAGTGTGGAGGTTTACGGGTATTGCTATGCAGCACATGTCTAGACTTGTGATTCAAAGGATACTTAGCCTTTGTACTCTGCGCCAGCCATAATACGTAGGGTGTAGAGTACTGAGAGGAAAGAAAATGATTTTCCTACAAAAAGGGACACTTTAAATAGCCAAGGAAAGAGAATGACATAGAAAAAGGATGTTGTTGTCCGAGGTAGACGACTCACATTATTGCCCTTTGGAGAGTTCTTGAGGAAGTATATGAGGGTTTTTTATCCAATATGAGAGTTAGCTCTCCTGTCCAGTTTGATAGTAGTTATTTTTTAGACCGGTAACACTCATTACTAACGGCTTTCTAATATATATATATGTAGGTGAGAATCGCGAGGAATGAGCGTTGTTGGGACTGCAGAGGAGCAGTACTGAAATTGCAAAGAACTGACATCGCGCACGCATGTACCTACCGAGTGTATGTAATGATGATAATGCATATTGAAATGTGTAGTTTAAGAAATTTAAATAATATTATGTGAGACTACTATAAATGTTATGCATGTGAATGAAAATGGAAAGTGGAAAATGTATAGGGTGAGATGTGGAGCGAGGACAACCAGAATATGAAAAACATGTTCTATTTGGATTAAAATAGATATTTCTTTTGAACTTTTCATTGGTTTTTTTTTTCGTTTACTTACTTGTACGTCATGGCATGCATATAGGTCTGTGTTAGAACCCAAATATTCATCCATGTTTTGCATGTTGCATCGTCATCTTAAGACATCGAGGGTAGATTTGGGTCAGCTTAACCGAATCAAGTAAATTAGCGAACGATTCGGTCGCCAGGAGCTAACTCTTGGCAGATTAAGATGGTAGATGCATTATAGGTTACATGTGTGTGTGAAAGCTGCTCCGAGTTGTACCGATCGGTATTTTTCTATCTTAATGTTTTTGATTTGTAGATTTTCTTACCGAACAATGGTGTGATAGCGTGACCAGATTAGGATAAGAAGAACAACAGAATGGTGAACTTGACTTGTAGGATGCAGATCAGGGCCCTATCCCCTCGATTGCCCAGGTAGGAGAGTCCTAACCATGGTCACAGTGATGCAGCCTCTAGTCAACTAAGGACCACATTGCCACCAAAAGAGGAAAGTGTGCCAGTTTTAGTTAGTCGGTGCATGGAAAGCCATCACTGTAATTGTCGTCGTGACAGTCACCGTAACAGAAGTAGTCGACAAGAGAGGGATGCACCGATTGCCAGGTTAGCTGAAGTTCAAATACAGATGCAACCAAACCAAGAGGAATATTGATGCAACGATTGTCATGGCAAGCATATAGGACTGCGTTAGAATCCAATCATTTCATCCATGGTTTGCATGCTACATATCATCTTAAGAAGCCGAGGGTAGATGTAATGACCTGGCCCAAAGTGCAACATAATGGGCCTAAGCCATTTCTTTAAAATGGTTAACCGAAGTTAAAGATCTATAGTCTATTCCCACTTATAAACAGGATCTTAGCCTGGTAGGTATTAGATGGCCTGGTAGGTATTATATGTGAGACTAAATTGAGGGATCTCACAATCCACCCACCTAGGAAATTTCGTCCCCGAAATTCCTACACTTGGCCCGTTACTAGCCCTAGCCCACGACCTTTTGGTCTGTGACCGGAAACCTAGCCAACGTCCCTACACTTTGCCCATTACTAGCCCCAGCCCACGACATTTTTGGTCCATGACTGGCAACCTAGCCAACGTCCCTAGTCCACCCACCATCTAATAAGGAACCAGGTTGGCTCTGATACCATTTATAACGACCTGGCCCAAAATGTAACATAATGGGCCTAAGTCATTTCTTTAAAATAGTTAACCCAAGTTAAAGATCAATAGTCCATTCCCACTTATAAACAGGATCTTAGCCCAGTAGGTATTAAATGTGGGACTAAATTGAGGGATTGCACAGTAGACCAGTGACGCCTTAACCGAATCAAGTAGATTAGTAAACGATTCGGTCGTTGGTTCACGGGTGAACCGAAACGGGGTGTTACAGATCTTGTTCTTGGACTAGATATTCTTTCTCTTCAAGTGCATTTGCTGAGTCATCATTAGTGGCGGTTGTGATCAAATACTTCAAACGTCCATCATTTAACTAGCATTTAATCATAAAAGGGCTACTAGTACAAAATATACTTGAGATTTGGGCGGCAATATCTAAATAAGAACAATCACGATCTACCACAACAAGTCATGTGTCTCCTTCAATGTAATGTTGTTTCCTTCCATGGATCACTGCCTTTCCGTCGTAGTTGCACCTGAGGCGAAATCTTATTTTTCTACGTTGTATTAAATTCTTTGACTTGTCTTCCTTTTGAGTTGAAGTTGTTTGGACAACATGCTGATCTTCCATATTTTCTTTATCGAGTTCCTTTTCTTCGCAAAGTCTTATACTTTGATTGGCTTGAACTTCAAACTTTTACATCAGTGGAGGTGTAGGGAATCCTTTATCCACTCCTTCGGCCAAAGCGAGCAACAACTCCTTGTCTTCGAACTGAACCATCTTGTCTTCCATTTATTCATTCTTTTTTCTTCATCTAGCTTCTCTTTTCTCTTTTGAGACTTCATTAATGAAAATTAGTGGCTCACTGTCATCACATCAGTACTTAGAGCTTTCTACTTGATTACACCTTTGTCAAGCACCTCTTGGATTTTCTCCATCATCTCTCGACATCTCAATGTAGGATGACCTAACCTTTAGTGAAATAGACAAAAGTTTTCCTTTTCATCTTCTTGTTTCAGCAGATTTATTGTAGTCCATAGTGTGATGTACCCTTTCCTCTTCAACACATCAAACCACCTCATCGTATCTCTAGTGTTGAACATGTAATCTTCGAACTCGTCTAGTTCTTCGCTAGATTTTTGCCGAATTCATCCAGCCAAACCCAATCGAACTTTAGATGCTACTAGGTGCTGAATTCAACTCTCAAAACGTGCGATAAACTCTAGTCATCCCCGACTGATGACGATTAGGGGTGTAAACAAGCCAAGCCAGTTCGCGAGTTTTTTATGTTCGGCTCGATTTGGCTTAAACTCGTGCTCGTTAATTTTGTGCTCAAAAAAATACTCGGCTCAACGAACAGAGCTTGAGCAAATGAGTGTTCGGCTTGGTTTGGCTTGAAACTCGAGTTCGATGTGTTCAAACTCGAAAAAAATACTCGGCTCGACTCGACTCGTCAATACTATTGAGGTCACATTGAACTCACATAGTGTTGGAAAGAAAATTTTGATCCTATGCAAGTTAATTATTTTATGTTTGGCTAAGATATTCTTTATATATATATATATACTAATAAGTTTAATTGTAATTAGTTATATTTATTTATATACAATATAATAACAATGTGGTGGGATAGCTTAGATGGGAGGTGTTCACATTGATCACTTGGAGGCTGTGGGTTCAATCCACACTCACTTCATTTTTTAAGTGAGATACTTTTGACTTTGTAATCGAGCTCACGAACGAACTGCTCGACTTGAAAACAAAGCAAGCCGAACACGAACTGAGCCCAAACATAGTAAATTTTGGACGAGCTACTCGGACCCGAATAAATCAAAGGCACGTCAAGCTCACGAACGAGCTCGAAAAGGCTTGTGAAAAATCATTTCGAATTCAGAAACAACCGAACTCGGTTCGGCTTGGCTTGTTTACACCCCTACCGATGATGCGAAGTATAATTAACTCCGACCTAATTACTTAAAACTAATAATTATTAGCACAACATGTTAGGATTTGAGTGATTGATATGATAAATATTGTTATTGTGAATAAAGATGAATTGTGTGATTTGAATTATATTAAAATAAATACTAATGAACTGATTAAGTAAAATGAGCATTAATTGTTAATCAAATGCAATGTAGCCTAGATAATTTTTCATAGGGATTGATGTGATGAGTGCCTTAATGTGAGTGTGATATAGGATGTGTGGATGCATCATAGTGGGTGTTAGCTTTTAGTTTTGATGTGTAGGTACGGATTAGGAACTCTCGTCGTGTAGGCACGTGGACACGATTGTAGCTTCTACTGGGTCCGTTTAGGACTCGATTCTGTTTTGGCTCCTTTACTTTATCGTGATTTGGTTTTAATAATTAAGTAGATATGACGAGTGCAAATTTATCGTATCCCATTCCAAACAGTCCATTTAGTCGCACGAATTTTTGGATTAATAACCCTCGAGGATGAGATCCCTCTAGTTTATTTTTGAAAACTCAGATTCAGATCATGAAGCCATCGGCCTACTATTTTACAAACCCTACACAAGCTTATGTACATGTAGTTTTCTTGAGTTTTTTAGGGAGATGTGAGACAAGGGAAGATTGACGACCGTGCTATGTAAGTAGGCTTGTGTCAGTTAAAGCGAGCTCTGGATTGGTGAGCATGTCGTTCCATTCCCGTGGGATCCTGGCAATTCCACCTATGAGTTCCTCAAATCTAAAAAAGTGTGGTAGATTACGGGTACTGCAATGCAGCACATATCTAGACTTGTGGTTTCCAAGGGTACTGAAGGCAAATGCTTGAGCGTACTCAGCCTCTATGCTTAGGGCCAGGAGTAATACGAAGGATGTAGAGTGTTGAAGGAACATAAATTGATTTTCTCATGGAAGGGATAGTTTTAAAGTTGTCAATAAATGAGATGAGATCGAAATGGGTGCTGTCAAGATGAAGCCGATGGCTCCTAATTAGTGCCTGTATGAGAGATTCTATGAAGAAGTATATGAATGTTATCCTTTAACATGAGAGTTATCTCTCATGTGCTAGTTTGTTTATTAGTTATTTCTGGACTAGTAACACTTGTTATTGATGTTTTTCTATTATATATGTAGGTGAGAATGGGAATCTTAAGGACTAAGCACTGTTGGGACTGCGGAAGAGCAGCAATGCAACTTGCACACATGTGCCTGCCGAGGTTGGATGAGAATATGATTTGATGAATTGTTATGAATGGTGGTAGATGTATGTTTTGATGTCCTATTGAATGAAATGATGTGTGTGTCGAGACCCAATTCAAAATGATGAAAATTGTTGATGATGGAAAAGTTTTAAGAAAATACCATGTTTTTGTTACGTTTTTCATGATTATTATGATGTATATATAGTATTGTTGATAGGGTAGTCTATATTGCACTTTTAGGGGAGCTTTATTTGTTTTGTTTTAAAAATCTTTGTTTTTTGAACTTTTAACGAGTTTTCCTTCTTTGATTGTGATGGCATATCATAGCATCCATTTAGAGCAACGTTAGAAACTAAGCATCTCATTCATGCATTGTATGTTTGTATCACCATCTTGAGATGACGAGGTTAGATTCTAGTCAGCTTAACCAAATCAAGCAGATTAGCGAAGGGTTCAGTTGCCGGTAACATTTTTGGTTTGCTTCGCATATGAACAGAAATGGGGTGTTATAATTTTGGTATAAGTGTTAACCCTTGTTGAATAAGATGATAGATGTATTACTGGTTACATGTGTGCAAAAGTTGTTCCAAGTTGTGCCAACATGTATATTTCTATATTAATGTTTTTGCTTGCAGATTTTCTTACCAATGAGTGGTGTGACAAGGTGTTCAGGTTAGAGCAGGGATTACTACCAGGATGGTGAGAGAAACTCGTAGGACTCAGATCAAGGCCCCATCCCTCCATTGCCTAGATAGGATAATCTCTGCCATGGTCATAGTGACACGACATCTAGTCGATCGAGGACTACCATGCCACCAGGAGAGGCCAATGTGCCAACCTCAGTTAGTCGACACAATGAGAGTGGTGCCATGATAGACACTGCAGTAGTAGTAGTCGACAAGAGAGAGATGTAATGATTGCCCGATTGGTTAAGACACAGATACAGATGCAGCGAAACCAAGAGGAATTCTTGAGAGAGCTCATACAAATAGCCCTCTTAGTAGCCAAAGCTAACAAGAGACCAGCAGTGGATAACGAGGTATGAGGAGAGCTAGCAGTTCCCATGGGCCCTCTGTTGCCACCTCCTCCTCCATTGTTGCAACAGAGGGCTACTCCAACGACTACTCAGTTTGCCCCATTTCAGGTAAGAATGAGCTCAGATGTAAGGAAGAGAAAGAAGTAGGAATTCCAGACACTGAAGCAAGAGCCACACGTGAAGGAAGGAGAATAGAGTGCTTTTATGAAGGCCTCAATTATGAGGTCAGGATGGCCTATCTAGAAAGGAAGTTTGTCACCTTTAGTGATGTAGTAAGAGCCGCACGTGAGGCAGAATGAGTTATAACTACTCGACCTTGCTGAGATTTTGATCAGAGGCAGCAACAAACATCCAAGGTCGTATCAGCCAGAGTACGGAGCAAAATAGAGATGTCGAATAGATGCACCAGTTGCCATGAGAGCTATGGATAGCCATGTTTAGGACAATGGACCATCTTTATGTGAGAATTACAAACGTCATCATGGTGGTGAGTATAGAGCATACACTAATGCATGCTACTCTTGCGGTCAACTAGGACATAGAGCCACTGAGTGCAGAGTAGGCACTAACACATGCTATAGTTATGGTCAGCTAGGGCATAGAATCGCAACTTATCCAACTGGTTAGAACCAGCAGTTGACACTACGAGCACCTCAACCAAGACTTACACTCTTAGCTCCCTAGCATAAGCAATAGCAGAGAGGCCAACATGGCCAGTCAAGGCCAAAGAGGCAAAGACCAACAACCACCAAGATAACTATAGAGTGGATAGAATCAGAGAATGTATATGGATGCAGGCAGGCTTGACAGCAAAGGGGTAGACAATAGGCATCACCAGCTTAGAATCAGAGGGAATAGGGTATACCACCAGTAGCATTTCCTAACCCTACACAACCACTACTAGTGAGGGTGTACGTAGCAACAGTGGCAGAGGTACTTGAGGACACGATAATTGTGATAGGTATGATTCAGTAGGCTTTGATTTTGCATGAGTCTTATTTGATTCTGGTTGCATGCAGTCATTTATTTCACATGCACACACAAGTAAAATTGGATGTAGGATAAAAGAGTTAGGACATTCACTATAAGTGTCCACTCCCACCGATAGTGTGACAACTGTAGATGAGTGTGTGCGTAATGTCTCTTTTGAGATTCAACAACAATAACTTGTAGTTGATTTGATATTGCTCAAGCAACAAAAATTTGATAGATAGTCAAAAGAAAGAAGATGACTTTCCCCCACGGAAGACACCACTTTTTCTTCCATGGTAAGGGGAGAGACAGAGAACAAGGATGGATATCCTATCATATTGCAGCGAGACAGCTAAATCAAGGCAATGAGCTGATAATGGCAGCATTAGTATTAACTGAGAAGAGTTTCAGGATGCTGAAAGAGGACCAACACCTGAGGGACATGAGGATATTGTAGTTTACACACATGCCTCAGGCATTGGTCTAGGCTGTGTTTTGATGCAGAAGGATAAGGTTATAGCCTATTCATCTCGTTAGCTCAAGATGCATGAGTGTAACTATCCTACACATGACCTAGAGCATACAACAATCATATTTGTTCTCAAAATATGGAGGCATTACTTGTATGAAACATCTTTTAGACTCTTGACTGATCACCAGAGTCTGAAATTTACCTTCACACAGAAGGATTTGAACAACAGACAAAGAAGATGGTTAGAGATGTTATCAAACTACGAGATTGACATAGCGTATGACGAGGGAAAAGCAAATGTAGCAGTAGATGCTTTGAGTAGGAAGCTAGTACATGTATCCGCAAGATTGTCAACGGTGTCAGTGACCCAATGTGTTACAAGCCAAAGACAATTGGCTGGAATGATAGCACGACTAACCATTCAGCCAAGTGTGGTTGAATAGATCAAGGCTACACAAGAAATAAATTGAAAAATGAGGTAGTGGTTGGAACACAGAACACACCAAGAATTGACTAGAGATGCAGGTGGGTCAGTCAGTCTAAGACGTCAACTATTTGTGTCAAATATTGCAGAGTATCCCAGACTTCGAAGTACAATTCTTCATAAAGCTTACACATTGAGATGCTCGGTGTGTCCAAGTGGAGTGAAGATGTACCTTGACGTCCGACGAACATATTGGTGGCCAGGAATGAATAGAGAGGTGTACGACATAGTCACCAAATGTTTGGTGTGCCAGTAGGTGAAAGCCGAGCACTTACGTCCAAGTAGAACACTACACCCATTGAAAACCCAAGAGTTGAAGTGGGAAAGCATAATGTATAACTTTGTAGTCAGTTTACCTAAGATCTGCCAACAGAAAGATTCAATATGGATCATGGTAGATCGACTCACAAAGAGTATGTACTTCATACCAATCAGGATGGATAACCCACTGACCACTTTGGCCATGCTATACAGAGACCAAATAGTTAGGCTATATAGAGTACCACGGGAGATCATATCAGACAGGGATCCGAGGTTCACATCTCAATTTTGGTAAGCTTTCCAGACAGGCATGGGCACCGAGTCGAGATTTAGCACAACCTTTCACCCTCAAATAGATGGGTAGACCGAGAGAACCTCATAGATCCTAGAGGATTTACTTTGAGCATTCATTTTGGAATTTAGAGGAAGTTGGTAAGAACATCTACATCTAGTGGAATTCTCCTACAACAACGGTTATCAGACCACAAATGGTGAAGGATTGTACTTCGAAGCAAACCACAGTTATCAGCTCACCATTTGAGGCATTATACAGTAGACCTTGTCAATCTCATGTATGTTGGGTACATGCCTGTGAACCAATAGTAGTTGAGCTAGAAATGATCCAGCGGACATAAGAGGTGGTAATGCGGATCAGAAAAAGAATGAGATTAACGCAAACAAAAGGTTAATTTCACATTAGGAGATCATATTTTCTTGAAGGTCTCTCCGACTAAGGGAAACATGAGATTTGGGATGCTTGGGAAACTCAGTCCACGATATATCGCCATTTGATGTGATCGAACATGTTGGACCAGTGGCTTATAGGCTAGCATTGGCGCACCATTTGAACAACTCTCATGTTGTTAGTTTCAAAGAGATGCACCTACAACCAAACATGATATATCTAGAAGATGCAATCAAGATTGTGGATCGCCGAGTGAATATTCTCAGAAGAAAAGAAGTTCCCGTGCTATGAGTGCAATGGACACGATGAGGAGTTGAAGAATCCACATGGGAACGTGAAGACGAGATGAGGAAGAGATACCCAGAGATATTCGAGCAACCAGCTTCACAATTAGGTACTCTTGGTGCCAAATTCAAGTCTCAAACCATGGAACAAACTCTAATCGTCACCAATTGCTGACGTTGCTAGGTAAAATTAACTCCGGCCTAATTACTTAAAAGTGATAATTATTAGCACAACATGTTATAATTTTAGTGATTGATGTGATAAATATTTTTATTGTGAATAAAGATGAATTACTTGATTTTAATTTTATTAAAATAAATGCTAAGGAACTAATTAAGTAAATTGAGCATGAATTGTTAATCAAATGCAACATAGCCAAGAAAACCTCATAGGGATGGATGTGTGTGACTTGATGTGATGAGTGCCTTGATGTGAGTGTGATATAGGATGTGTGAATGCATCATAGCGGGCGTTAGCTTTAGTTTTGCTATGCATGGATATGATTGGAGCTTCTACCAGGTCCGTTTATAATTTGGTTCTGGTTTGACTCCTTTACTCTATCGTGATTTAGTTTTAACAAGTAAGCGGATATGTCGAGTAGCGGATTTATCATATCCCACTCCACATGGGCTATTTTGTTGCACAAATTTTCAAATTAATAACCCTCAAGTTTGTTTTTGAAAACTCAGATTTAGATCATGAGGCCTTCGATCTACTATATTATAATCCCTACCCAGGCCTATATACATGTAGTTTTCTTGAGTTTTTCAGTGAGATGAAAGACGAGAAAATCGACAACCGCCCTACGCGAGCGGGTGTGTACCAGTTGAAGTGGGCTTTGGATTGGTGAGCGGGTTGTTTCATTCTTAAGGGATGTAACAACTCCACCTTGTGGTGTGCTACGTGTGTGCTCAATGTTGCAGCGGTCATGTGTAGATCTGCTTGTTTTAGCCAAAACCCTAGCTGCCAACACTCCTAAAACCCTTTCCTCCTCTTCTCCCCCTCTCCACTTCCTTTGGCCTCTGCCCCTCCTCCTTCTCTACCCTTTTCCCTCTCTTTCCTTCTCTCCTTCTCTTCTCCTTCTTCCCCTTTATCTTCTTCCTGCATTGCGTATATTTTTCTCCTCTTTTTTTTGGTTATTATGAATTATATTTACATTTATTATGTAGATCTTGATAAAATCACGTAAATCATATTATTTTTATCATTTTAGTATATTGTTATATATTTTACATATTAAATCATTATAAAAATATAATTTTTATATAAAATTTTCACCCTTATTATTATTTTGACCACGCATTGTGTATTTGTTGATTGTGCGTATTAAAACGCTTTTTAAATTACCTAATTAAGATTATAAGAATAAAATGATGTAAAAATTTATAAAATTTGGGCAAGCTTAATATTAATTAATTAAATAAGTAATATAATAATAATTTTTATACATGTTTAATTTTAAAACTAACCAACCGTGATACTTTAATTAATTCACAATAATATTTATTAATTTATTAATTTATTAACTAATAAAATATATAAATATTTAAAATAATTAATTTCACTCGTTTTGGCGAGCGCTTTATAAACAGCTTGGGCGAGTCTTCGATGGTTTCAAAGTGTACAAGTGATTTTTCTTCTTATGAATTCATTTTCCTTCTAAGAACAATCCTTTAATTATTTTTCTTATTATTATTATTATTTTAAGGCGAGTTGTAACTATTTTTATTTTTTCCCAGAGCAGATTGAATGCATTTCCGACCTAAAAATGAATTTTAGGTTGAGTCAGTAAATCAGAACCTGCCGTGCATGCAGCGTCAACTTCCCCCCGGCCAATCAAAACCGAGCTGGACGGATGAGGTTCATCCTCGGGCTAATGTTTAATCCCGCGTCGTGTCCACTCAGTCGTCCTTGGTATATCCCCCCACCCCCAACGGCATCTTCCATTCCCCCTCTTCCTATTTAAAAAATACCATTAAAAACCAATGCCCCAATTCTCCGCTGCCGCCTCGGCGCACGGCTAACCTGCGCCATGGAGCGCACCGCCACCGCCGCGGCATCTGCTCTGTGCTCGCGCCCGTATGGGTGCGCCATGGCGCTAGCCCCTTCCCTGCCCGCTCTCCCTGGCCTCCGCGGCTTTCGCAGGACCTCGGTCGTCCGCGCCACCTCGCGGCAGTCGCGGGGAGGCGAGCCGGTGAGGATATCGACGGCCCCAGTCTACCACACTAGCCCGCCGCCGCCGCCGCTGCCAGAGTTCGATTTCCGCGGGGAGATCGCGCGGTTGGCGTCCCTCCGCTCCCGCCTCGCTGGCGCTCCGACCCTCCGCGAGAAGCTCCGTGTGGTGCGGTCAGAGCAACGGGTGGTCCGGTTTCTCGACGATGGTGCCGGGAAGGTGCTGTCGTCGTGGGGCCTCGAACCGTCCGAGATGTGGTTGTTGGAATGCCTAGTGGCTGCGGGTCAGGAGCATGTGCTTGGGGTGGAGTTTGGTGGGGAGCAGAGGCGCAGCGGGTTGAAGAGCGCCATGTTCATGTTGGTGCGTTCTGTTGAGCAATGGGAGGGTGGGGGCGGCAGGGATGTGAGCGAGGAGGTCAAGGCATCGGTGAAAGAGCTGGTGATGATTTTGGGCGAGATTGAGAAGTTCTACGATTGTATCGGTGGCATTATTGGGTACGTACCTCCTTCATTGGCATTTACCTTGAACTATGTAGTTAATATAATAATAAGATTATAACGGTCCTACCAAGAGTTCTGTATTGTCTACTGTCTGTTGAACTTCATTATGCAGTATTCAACTTTCTAGAACAATATCTGACTGCTGTGGCTGGTTTTATAATTTTAGCTTAAAATTGAAAGTTTACATTTGAATGGCATGCTGGTAATGCATGAAGGAGTGAGTTCGAGGTAGGTTTTTACATAAGGAGGTTTTGTGATAAATCATAATACTCACTGTAACAATTTCTGAGACATTTGTCTGGTCTTTTATTGATGATGAGACGAAGCTTGGCAAAATAAAAAAAAAAGGAAAAAGAAAAACATGTATTTAGTTACTGAGAATGGAGTTAAAGAATCAACCCGTAAGTGCAAAAATATGGCTATAGGAGAATGCATAAGCCTTGGCTCCAGGGTTAGAAAGTAAATTATTGACCCACCTTCTACAAGGCATTGGATTTAACTCAGTTCTTGTGGAATAAATTTTTGAAGGATGGTAAGTATTGTTTCTTGAGTTAAGGAATTTGATCGCAACCACCTTCTACATCATTTTTTAAAAAATACTGTCGAAGGTCTCAGCAGAATATATAATTAATTCATGAGTGATATATAATTCCCTTTTATTAATAAGAATGATTATTATAATCTTTTGTTAGCTGATTCTATGAAGGTTTATGATTTTGTTAAGTTTTTACTACAAACTGTAGTTTTATATATTTGCACAAAAAGGTTATTTTATGCACTTTGGAAATGCTGCATGGAAAGATTATTTATTTATTTTTTTCAATGAAGGAGCATTTAGTGTCTTAATGTTTATTTACTTGGGTAATAGAATTATGCTTATCTTTTAAAGAGGGAGATGAATTTTCAAGTGATTGTTAAACAAAATGTATATATGATCACCTTGAAAAGGGAGGATAAGAAAAGATATCTTCTTCTTATCTAATTAAAGTAATGATGTTTCCTTGGGGTTTATTGATAATCTTAGTGATTTGAGTTAGTTATTTTAACCACATATAACAGAGGTCTAACTCTAACTTTCCAAACTACCATAAAATCGATAGAATTATCAATTTGAGCACTAAGAAACATCATTAGCCATTTAATTAGTAAAGATATATGACCAATGGTTTAGAGGAGTCATGGGTAAGGTTCATACCCAACTCCAATGGAATAGATATAATGATGAGTATGGTGTTGCAATGCATATGATTATGATGTTTACTTAGTTCCAACTACCAACAAACTAATGCACCATATGGGAATGGCATGCACTTCTTCTTCTTCTTCTTCTTCTTCTTCTTCTTCTTCTTCTTCTTCTTCTTCTTCTTCTTCTTCTTCTTCTTCTTCTTCTTCTTCTTCTTCTACTTGGTTCTAAATGACAAAATTCTAGATGGATGGATGCCCTTCCTAACCCTTCATCCGGGATTAGGACAGGCAATGCACAAGCATCAGCAAAGTTTATTGAAATGACATCACATATTTGAATTAAATATAAACACGTAACCTAAGTTCAAAATTTTGAATCAATCCAAATTCTTTTTTATTCAGTTTTCAGATGATGGTGTTAGAACTTATTTCACCATCACAGTCCGAAATGGAATCTACGGATTGGCCTGGCTTAAGGGATTCCTCAAGAAACTATGGTTTTAGAGAGTTTCATGTTCCTCTTGGGTGCGATCTTTCCAGAGATACAGAATATGCATCTCAAGCAGCTTTGTGGGGTATAGAGGTGAGCTTCACCACCATTTACTATATTATTATATGAAATTAAGAATCAAGTAGTACTTGTCAAGGTAGTTCCTTCTTGTATGATGTAGGCATGTATGTTTAACTAAAAAATTGAGTTAGCAGGGTATGCACCAACTGGGAGAAATTTATCCAATGGGAGGCTGTGGTGACAGGCTTGGGTTGGTGGATTCCATTACAGGTGAATGTCTTCCTGCTGCAATGCTTCCTTATTGTGGGCAGACTTTATTGGAAGGTCTTATTAGGGATCTTCAGGTATCGTAGTTTTCATTAGAAATTTCTTATCTGTATGTTTTCATTTTCAATATATCTGTATGTTTTCATTTCCAATACTGTTAATATCCAGGCATTTGTTGTGTACGCGAAAATTTCCTTTTTTTGATATGGCGCACCACACATATAGAATCAATCTACAATATATTCTAATTATTTGTTACGCATTAAATTTTACTGGGTAGCACAACAGTTTCTATTTTTATGTTGGTGTTGTAAATGGGATGCGATAATTATATGCACTTTATGGTGTCTTTCCTTACAAAAACTTTCTAGTAGCAGCTAGTTTTGCACCCTTTAATCCTTGACCTACTGGCCAACTCTTCCTAGTTTTATAAGGTGACTTTAGGGTTGTGCAGAAAATGACATTTGAATGGAATTAAATAATTTGAACTGTTATGGTACCAGTTTTCTTGTCTATACTGGTATATGAACCTTGCTTGTGCTCTCCAACAGTTACTGTTTGCGAAGGGCATTTTCATTTTATTATAATCATAATGATTCTTCTTGCTCACCTCATAGTGGTATAGCTTGAAGAATTTATGACTTAATTTTTAATCATTTTTCAGGCTAGAGAGTTTCTTCATTACAAATTGTACGGAAAACAATGTATTACACCTGTAGCTATCATGACGAGTTCTGCCAAAAACAACCATGAACGTATTACAGCATTATGTAAAAGGTTATCATGGTTTGGAAGAGGGAAGTCAAATTTCAATATCTTTGAGCAGGTAAGATGTGCCAACCACTTGTTTAGTGATTCAAGATAGACACAATTATATCAATGTTTTTTTTGTTATTTCTTGAGTTTTTTTTTGTGAAGTTTAGTTAATTTTAGAAATTTTAGGGATTATTATGTAATTTTATTATGTAATTCTCTTTATTTTCATTAGGGTTTTTGTTTTATCTTATACAAAAAATCTCTTTCCCATTGTAGCAGAAGTTTTTTTATTAAAGAAAATTTTAAATTTAGTGGAATTTGAGATTTTCTTTGAATCCTCTCAAAATTCTTTATGAATCATTGGGTCTCTTTCTTTTGAACCCTCAAATTGTTGGTTTTCATCTTGTTGCCTTTTTTTTAATCTCTGATCAGCTAATTTCTCCTTGCATTGCCTAAGTGTAAATCTTGCCAAAATAAATTTTAAAGCTTGTAAAAATATTTATTTTGTTTCTGGTTAGGCACATAATGAGACAGTCCTGCTACAAAGTTGAAATGTTTTTGTTGCAGCCACTAGTTCCTTGTATTGATGCAGAGGATGGTCAATGGTTGATTAGAAAACCATTTTCTCTTGTATGCAAACCTGGTGGTCACGGTGCTCTTTGGAAACTTGCATATGACAAAGGGATATATCAATGGTTTTGTAATCATGGTAGGAAAGGAGCAATCATACGTCAAGTAAGGTTAGTTATGTGATCTTGTGGTGATTTTTGGTCTTGTGTCCTTGACAATGACAAACGTGTAGAATCATGATATTAGTTAGGGGTGCATATGGGAGCAATCGGCCTCTTTCATTTAGGTAGATTCCAGACAGATTCTAAGTGAAATATAATGAATGCAGGGCCATCGGCCTCATTCATGAGAGTGCACATGGGAAAAATCATAGGCACCTTCATGATTGTTGTCCAGGCTCTAAGTATAATGACACATGTGCCTTGGCTACTATCCTATAAGACATAATATTTATAGTTTTTGAAGAATGTTATTTTGAATTTTGTAAAGACTTATTCTTCTTCCTATTATCTCATAAAGGTGTCCCTATGTCAGTGACATGGATCTTAATCTAATTCCGTGTAAGAAAAAACGACAAAGCTTTTAAAGTGGCTTAGTTTTAAAAATGACACAAATGGCTTAACAAAGTAGTCCTTTTCCGATATCCTGGCAACGTATGTTAATCTTCTGTTTATTTGTGGAATATGCAGTAATGTTGTTGCTGCAACAGATACAACCATGTTAGCTTTGGCAGGTATTGGACTCCGCAAAGGAAAGGTATAGTTGTTGGCATGTGTGGGCTTGCACACACACACACAGATATATATATATATATATATATATTGATCAAATAAAATGATGGAAAGCTTAACTATGTCACCAACTTTATACTATGTAGAAATTAGGTTTTGCTTCTTGTAGAAGGGAAGTTGGAGCTACTGAAGGAATTAATGTTCTTGTTGAAGAAAGAAACCCTGGCGGACAATGGGCTTATGGAATTACTTGCATTGAATACACCGAATTTGAAAAGCTCAGCCTATCAGATTCGCGAATGCATCCTGGAAGGTATATACTTTTGGAGTTGCTTCATGCTTTCTCTTTTTTTTTTTAATAATTTTAGAATTAATTTACAACTTGAACATGGAACCCTGTTGTGTCTAAGTTTGCAGCCTGAGCTCCCAGCAAACACCAACATCCTTTATGTTGACTTGATGTATGCTGAGATGGTTGGGTCAAGCCATAATCGTTCCTGCTTGCCTGGAATGTTGCTCAATTTGAAGAAGCCTGTTGTGTTTAAGGATAGTTTTGGTATTCGACACAGGTACTTCTCATCTTAATGGTAGAATTAATAGCTATATTTTATCACTTCGATCCATTGGATTTCTTTTTTACTTTACAAATGGATTTTAAAGAATTTTCCTAGCTTGTAGTGAGTAATATGTATGTATGGCAATGTAGTATGAACACCCACTGCATTACTGCTTATGATGCCTTTTTTCATTGATGATATTCCACTTATGCTTGTTTTCTTTGTGCCACTGTGAAATTAACACTTGGTACAATCTTTTCCCTCGAAGTTCATTTGCTTTCGCAAACTGTGATTTGGGATTTGTCATTGGATGTTATTTGATTTCGTTGAAATGGTATTTTCTTATGAGATATGTCTTGTTGCATCTCTTTTTATAGTGTTGCTGGGGGAAGGTTAGAGTGCACGATGCAAAACATTGCTGATCAGTTTTTAAATGTGTACACCTCCAGGCATTATGGTGTTATAGAAGGTACAAACATTTGGGATGATTGTTCATGACTTCTATTTAAATTCTTTTACTCAAACCAACTGACAATGGCAAATGCAGATGAATTAGACACCTTTATTGTATATAATGATAGAAGAAAGGTCACTTCATCAGCTAAAAGAAAAAGAAGATGTGGAGATAAATCCTTGCATCAGGTTGGTACATATCTTTCTTATATATGTAGCTTGTTGCCTGAAGTGTGTTGTCCTTGCTATTCTTTGAAGATTTTGAATCTAAAAGCTTTGTTCACAATCTGTTTAAAATTTTAGCTTCAATTTTATTTTTGTTCTGAAGTTTTTAATCTTTTAGTTGCCAGGGTTTCAATACCTTGCGGAACGATAAATTTCTGTTTCCAGAGAGGGTAAAACCGTTAGGTAGACTATGTGTAGCCGATGATGGTTGTTGCCTGTATGTTAAGTGATAATAAGCCCATTAGGGTATTGAGTAGTTAGGCCGTACAGGTACTTAGTATTGACAGTGATTTGCCTCTGTTCTGACATCCTCCAATTCAAGGAGGTTGGCAAAACCCTTGAAAGTCCTTATTTTTGTCTTCAAGTCCCTTCCCACATTCCTAATTCTCTCAAATTTTCCCCAATTTAATTGACATCTTAAACAACGATCTATCAAAAAGACATATATAAAAACTCGTACATGCATATGAAAGGTGATTCTTGTTTAAATCCTGTGTTTCAGATTCCTTAATAT
>JAVDBV010052801.1:0-12876 GCA_032619315.1 Piper longum
GGCGATGACCCGGCCACGGCGTCGGCGGCGACAGCGCGGGCGGCAACGACGGCAGACGACGATGACGGCGGACGGCAAGGATGGCGGCGGTGGAGGGGGGTTGATTTTTTTTTTTACGAAAATCGATCTGGGCCGTCGGATATATATATATATATTGCCCGGCTTTGATTTGAAAGATGGTTGAGATTTATTTTTTTTTTAAAAAAATTTTAATCTGAGTCATCTAATTATAAAGATAATCTAAATTTAATATTTTCAAAAAAAAATCTACCAAGCGGCTATACTAGTCGCGGCCAAATCTAACCATCGCCGACCACATCTGACCGTGGAGGACCTTATCTGGCTGCACAACTAGATTGGGATGTACAACTGCAGATTTGATACGACCTTATGTGGCGGGAAGGCCTGGCCATCGTCGGCCAAGTCCCGCCTCCGGCCAGCTAAGTCCACCCCGCCGAAACCTAAATGAACCAAATTATTGTGCGAAAGGGAGGGAAAGGAGCGAAGAAGTACACAACATGGGTAGGGGTGTAAACAAGCCAAGCTTACTCGGAAGCTTTTTGTATTCGGCTCAGCTCAAACTTGTTAATTTTGTGCTCGAAAAATATTTGGCTCAAAATAGATAAGTTCGTTGAACAACGAATAGAGTTTAAGCAAAAGAATGTTCAGCTTCACTCAGCTCAAAACTTAAACTTAATGTATTCAAATTCGAAAAAATATTCGGCTTGACTTGACTCATAAATACTATTAAAGTCATATTAAATTTATCTAGTGTTTAAAAAAATTTTGATCGAGTACATAAATATTCATTATATTCGAGCTCGACTCAAAAATTTAAATACTATAAATTTTAAATAAACTTGACTCGACTCGTTTATATTAAAGTTCGACTCGACTTATTTTACCTCAATCTATACTAAGTACAACTCAGCCGTCCCACCGATGAATCAGGAAGGACGAAAATCGGCAAATCAGCCTTTGCTGTGTGTCATAACCCCTCCCCCCCTCGATCCTTCTCGACACACCTCTCCTTGTCCCGATTATCGTATCATCTTCTTCTTCTTTTCAACTCTCACTCCCCAATCAACAACCATATAAGCCCCTCCAACCTCCTAACCCACCCATTCCCTTGGCGCCCTCTAATCTAATGGCGTCTTGCTCATCTTCCTATGCCGCCCACATCCACACCCTCGGCCCGTCCTCCGCCTTCGTCTCCGGCGACGCCCCCGCCGGCCGCACCCGCTCCATCTTCTTCGGACGGGGGATCAGTGTCGGCCTCCCCCGCTCGGCCTTCCTAAGGGCGAGCAAGGCCGGCCGGGGGAGCGCCGGTCCTGGCCCGGTCCGGGTCGTCAGCGAGAAGGTGGTCGGCATAGACCTCGGCACTACCAACTCGGCGGTGGCGGCCATGGAGGGCGGCAAGCCGACCATCGTCACTAACGCCGAGGGGCAGCGGACGACGCCGTCCGTGGTGGCGTACACCAAGAGCGGCGACCGACTTGTCGGCCAGATTGCGAAGCGGCAGGCGGTGGTCAACCCGGAGAACACCTTCTTTTCGGTGAAGAGGTTTATCGGGAGGAAGATGTCGGAGGTGGATGAGGAGTCGAAGCAGGTGTCGTACAGTGTGGTCAGGGATGACAATGGCAATGTCAAGCTCGACTGCCCTGCCATTGGGAAGCAGTTTGCTGCCGAGGAGATTTCTGCTCAGGTTTCTCTGAATATTTTTTTCATTTCTATTTTCATTTGATTTGATTAGTGTGTTTAACTGCTTGGATGATGAGATGATCCTTGGAATTAGCCACAATAGTTTGGTTCATTTAGGTTCTGTTGGTCCATTTGGGGTATAAACTTATTTTTTTGTTTCGATTCATTGTTATTATTGGTTTGATTATTATGTTCATATGCTTCTGAGCCATCTATGTTGGATTATTGTTTCTGTTCAAAAAAAATAATCTATATCAATCTCATAAAGATGGTTAAGAAGATTAATTGATGATTAAGCAGCGTAGTCAGTATGAAACTTTAAGCTTATGGCTATAGCGGTGGTTCTCTACTGGAATCTGACGATTGAAACGAAAAATTATGTCTGGCCTAAGACCCTAGGCAATTGATCTGATATTAATTATGTGTTTAATTAATTTTAATGGAATCACATGGCTGGTTAAAGTAAATTGATATTTATTTGCCAGTGTCATTAGTTTAACTTAATGATAATGATAATGGGAGGCAACTTTTTGCTCGTGGTTTATGATGAATATAAATATGTAACCCTAGAAAGGACCTTCACGTAACCCAGGGAAGGATTTTCTTTCAGGTTCTGCGAAAGCTAGTAGATGATGCCTCAAAGTTTTTGAACGACAAGGTGACAAAAGCAGTGATTACTGTTCCTGCATATTTTAATGACTCTCAAAGGACAGCTACGAAGGAT
Source organism: Piper longum (assembly GCA_032619315.1). Taxonomy (NCBI): domain Eukaryota; kingdom Viridiplantae; phylum Streptophyta; class Magnoliopsida; order Piperales; family Piperaceae; genus Piper; species Piper longum. The sequence goes on from JAVDBV010052801.1 coordinate 2,426, forward strand.
GCTGGTCGAATTGCTGGTTTGGAAGTCCTCAGAATAATCAATGAACCTACCGCTGCTTCGTTAGCTTATGGTTTTGAGAAGAAAAACAATGAAACTATTCTTGTGTTTGACCTGGGAGGTGGTACTTTTGATGTTTCAGGTAATGCACTTCTTAGTTTTGTTCATAATTTGTGTGCTTTTTTAAATGTTAAATAAAGATGAAAGATTTTGATTATTTTGGCTTTAAACCATGGCGTGCATAAGTGGATTGATTTTGGCGGAGTAGTGATGAATTTCAGCTTTATTTTCATTGCCAAGTCCTAGTTTAAATTTTTTTGGGGATAATAGAAGTCACAAGTCTGGTTATTTTTAAAGAAAATGTTGATACTTAAATGCTGAAATTGCTGCTATTAATTAATGGGATATTGATCTATCTTGAGTCTCTTCTATGACTACCTTAGAAGATTTTTCCATTTTATCTAAACTCAGTACCAATTTACCATGGCCATGCTTGATTTTATTGGTCTACATTTATTTGAAGGTTGCTAAATTGCATCCAGTAATCTGCAAGAGTAAATCCTTCATGCATGAGTTAGGAAGATTAATGCGCATGTGAAGGAGTGGTCTTTTCTTGATGTATTGCTGGATGAAGTATTTCATGGGTTCTACTGCATTATAAACTTAGATAAGTCGGTACAAACAGTTTTATGTTTTATGTATGTGAAGGTGCTGTTAGCCAACGTGTATTCTCTGCTATTTGTTTTATTATTCTGACATTGCTTCTGTTGTGAATGCAGTCCTTGAAGTTGGTGATGGAGTCTTTGAAGTGCTTTCTACGTCAGGTGATACTCATCTTGGTGGTGACGATTTTGACAAGGTTAATCAACATTTGATGAAGGATAGTGCTTAAGATGTTATAGCTCTTTAAATTTATTTATTTAATTATATTTTGATCATTTTTTGCAGAGAATTGTGGACTGGCTTGCATTGAACTTTAAAAGAGACGAAGGCATTGATCTTTTGAAAGACAAACAAGCTCTTCAGCGTCTTACAGAGGCTGCCGAAAAAGCTAAGATGGAGCTATCGACCTTGACGCAGACAAATATAAGGTTAGTGTGTGTTAAAAATACAACTTCTTACATCTTACAACCTGACATCCTTCCCTATTACTTCGGGAAACTACTTGTTAACTTTCTATCAGTTTGCCATTCATCACTGCCACGGCTGATGGACCAAAGCACATTGAAAGCACGCTTACAAGAGCCAAGTTTGAGGAGTTGTCTTCTGATCTGCTTGATAGGTAGGATAATATATTCTTAAAGCTTTCTGATTCATGGCTCTATTTCCATTGTTACTTACTTTTCTCATGCTGTAGGTTGTGACAATTCTTTGGCTTTCTCAGGTTAAAAACTCCTGTGGATAATGCTCTTAGAGATGCGAAGCTCTCTTTCAGTGATCTGGATGAGGTGATCCTTGTGGGTGGATCTACTAGAACTCCAGCTGTTCAAGAATTAGTGAAGAAGATGACAGGAAAGGACCCTAATGTTACTGTCAATCCTGATGAAGTTGTTGCTCTTGGTGCTGCAGTTCAGGTCTTGAACACGAGCACATCTAGTCAAATTATTTGGCGAAATTTGTTTATACTTGTTTAGATCTACAATGAGCTATAAGATGAATGTCAGGGTATTGACTTCCATCTTAGAATTTAACCTAGTCCATCAATATAGTAATAGGATTGTGAATGCTGCAATAACACAGATAGGATATGTTTATCCACGTTCATTGTCTGACTAGAGGTGTTTTATCGAAATTCAGGCAGGAGTTTTGGCTGGAGATGTGAGTGACATTGTTCTCTTGGATGTCACACCGCTATCTCTTGGATTAGAGACCTTGGGAGGAGTCATGACTAAAATTATTCCAAGGAACACAACTTTACCGACATCCAAATCTGAGGTGTTTTCTACTGCTGCAGATGGGCAGACGAGCGTTGAAATTAGTGTTCTGCAAGGAGAGCGAGAATTTGTCAGGGACAATAAGTCTCTCGGAAGTTTCCGACTTGATGGAATACCGCCTGCACCACGCGGTGTTCCACAAATTGAGGTCAAGTTTGATATTGATGCCAATGGTATTCTTTCTGTCACTGCCGTCGACAAGGGCACAGGGAAAAAGCAGGACATAACTATTATGGGTGCTAGTACGTTACCCAGCGATGAGGTATGCCTCTAATTGCAACTATATCTTCTTGTCGTGACCTGGGGCTTGTATATTGGATGTGAAGTTGACACAAATAGACAGCATAGGTTCTTACCAATTTCAGTTTCTTCTATGGTTACTATTATTACTCATCTGCTTTACTTACTCTAGCAAAAAGAAAAAAGAGAATTTTGGGTTTTATCATCATATTCAATGTCTTTGCTAATTATAATAATCACTTGACCAGAATTAAATGCTTTTTAGTATATGGCCTTCATTGTTGATATGCTAATCTTATATTTGTTTTAAGAAAAAAACAGTATGCTAATAAACTTGGATGAGCTGCAGGTGGACCGTATGGTGAAAGAAGCAGAGAAGTTTGCCAAGGAGGACAAGGAGAAGAGAGATGCCATTGACACAAAGAACCAGGCTGACTCTCTTGTCTACCAGACTGAAAAGCAACTCAAAGAGTTGGGAGAGAAGGTTCCAGCCCCTGTCAAGGAGAAGGTTGAATCGAAGCTTGCACAACTAAAAGAGGCCATCTCTGTAGGTTCTACACAAGGGATAAAGGACGCAATGAATGCTCTCAACCAGGAAGTGATGCAGCTGGGTCAATATCTTTACAGCCAGCCCGGGGCTGCGGGTACTGGTCCTGCCCCAGGCCCAGAGGCTGGACCTTCAAGTAAGGCACCTGATGATGGCGATGTCATCGACGCAGACTTCACAGACAGCAAATGAAGAAGCATGAACGGTTGAGATTTCTAAGGTGTAGATAATCACTCAATCGAGAGTGTACGACTTGAAAGGGGTGTGTAAAACTAGCAGTGGGATTTGACATGAGTGAATGATTAAAGAGAACCCCCGAGAAGGGGGAATGCGTGGAACGTAGATGTTAAATAGATCTTATTTATTGTTTATGTGAGCACGGATTAGAAAGAAAAAAAATCACATAGCCTTTTGAGTAAGAAGCAAAATTTCTTTTTGAAGGGATTTGAAAATGCTGCAAATGCTTCTGGCCGGCCATGTACCTTCATCAATTTTGTTTTTATAGGGTGAAGTGTGCAATTTACTAGTTCACTTTTTTTGTTGGGGAAGGTAATAGAGGTTGAAGGGCGGTAGCGTCGGAATGGGAAAAGCCTAGATTCGGTGTGTCTTCGCCGATGTACATAATTATAATACACACAAAAAGGCCTTCTTCCACGATGAGGGCCATGTGACAATATCAAGAAAGGATGATATTTAATCACAGGCCAAGCCCATCAAAAAGTGTTAAAGGCTCTCTTTCTGGTTAGCTGGTTAGCACAAAAGAAATATAAATGATATAAAATTTTTAAATATTTAATCTTACTAAACTTAATATATATATATATGGTAATTTTTTAAAAAATTATTACTTTACCATGTATTTGTATACAAATTAATTATAATTATTTTCAAGCTTGAATTCTCCAATAAGTAAAAATAAATTACCGTTTTTATTATTTATTAAGATAAGAAAATTGAGGATTTTATTTTTACTCATTGTGAAACACGTAGAGTACATACTTAATTTATATAGAAAATAATTAATTTATTATTATTTTTCATATAAAATATATTAAATATAATTATTTTTATTAAAGCTGACTATTTTAAAATATATTATATCATTTATACTATTTTCATGTCATACTTATATTACTATAATTTTTTTAGTCAGCATGAATTTGTGTTGGATTAATTTTTCCCAATTATCATGCACAATTTGATGCTTCATAAATATTAAAGATTAATTAACAAAATTTTTGTAATACCTGCCCTAACCGGTCGGGGTCACTGAAAAAATATAAATATAAAAATAAAATTCAAATGCTCATGACATGGAAAATAATTTTATAAATTTATTAATTATAAAAATAAATCACGTTATAATATCATGCAACTATATATAAAATAAATTAACTACGTGAATAAAAAGTCCCACAACTTCCGACTGTTGCCAGTCATATTTATAATACAAAGAGTATAAAAAGAAGTCCAAATTATTTATCAATTCACTAAATTTAGGTTGTTAAAAAAACCACCTATCACTTTTAATCCAATTGCTTACATATGGTCACAAAACTGTGTTAGTAATAAAATCACTAAACGACACAATTAAATGGAACAAGTCAATATAATCTCTATCATTATTTCTTGAGACTTTTAGTAGTAGTGAGCTTATACCGAGCTCTAATTATACTAGGATGGACCATCCAGTCGTAATCACATTTATGCATACACGTTACGTAGCCCATAGCCTATAATATTGACTTGCCCTCTTCATATCACAAGTGCATAATGAGTCATTTTGCATATGGACCTAGATAGTTTGTAAGTAAACTCGTAACCGCGAGTAACAATCCTAATCTGAACGAAACAATAAAATTATCCATAAGTATACTTTTATTCGAGAAATATATACAAATAAATGACTTAAATATATCATTATTAAAACTTGACAACATAAAACATACAGTATTCAACAATATTAAACATTAAATTCTCAACATTTATAACAAGTCTAGTGAGATAATTTATTATTCATATGACGTAATTATTTAATTCATATTTTATATTTTAAATTAATTATTTAAATCACAATTCACACTTAACTAAAAATAATTATTAATCAATTACTATTATTAGTATATTTTCCTCTGTGACGACAATTACTTAATCAACGATCTTGATGATTAAGTTTACAATTTTAACCATTAATTACAATCATTATTAATAGCAATTTAGTGAATACTAGATACTTAATTCATTAAATAAAAGCTTGGGTATACTTTTAATAATTTATTAATTTTTTTACTAATTCCTTATATTGAATTGGAAATATATTAACCATCATTTTAAATCAATTGACATAATTTTTTTTAATATCATAATGCAAAGGATTCCACAAGTAATATTATTTTAAGTGACTTCTCAATGATGGTTCAAACTTTAATTATTTTTCAATAGATTCGACACCTTTGATTATCACACTATTATATTTTAATAACCCATTTTTCTACTTTACTAACTCATTATTAAAATAATCAACTTTATCTACCTTATGCTTAATTTTTAAGCTTTGAATGTAGTTTAATAATATTTTTATTATAGCTTACTTGTTATTATCAAGTATTAAATTTAATATAATAAAGGTGAAATCTTTAGTTCATTAGTTACTTATAACCACCGATTTAATTAATAACTTATAGTATACAAATTAATTATCAATAATTAATCACTACAGTAATTATATTACTCGTGGATTTATCCAATTTATTTAATCCAATCATGATTATTTGTAGGTATACATTAGTTATCAATTTAATCATCAGGTTCATGTTCATGTATTAACTATTTAGATCAACAAAGAACATTTCTTTAATAATCTAAATTAATCATAATAGTTGTATAAATAATTTAATATATAATTCATTAATTAATTGATAATAACCATTTATAATATATATATATATATATAAAGCATAAATTTATTCCAACATATATTGAAAAATAAAATTATATTACCCATGACGATTTGGTACAATAATTAATTAGTTTAGCAACCGTAACAAATATTCAATAGAATAATAATATTATGAATTATGTTAATAATGCTTGTCATAATACAAAATAGTAATAATAATAATATTAATTAGTACAAATGATGATATTAATTATATTACTAATAAACACTAAGTATAGCCACAGAACAATAACGCACAAAAAAAACAAAATAACCAAGACAGAAAATAGGTATGGCTATCCTTAAAAAAAAAAATCATGCAACACTAACATTAATAAGAACTAAGTGCAATAATTAATTCTCAGCAGTAACAAAATAAAGACAACAAGAAGGGAAGCCTAAGGTTCATGCGCCTACAGCTGAGATCTAAGGTGTACGAGCAGTGCGCCTAGGCGAACACCGCCCTGCGCCAAGGCATACAACGCCTGGCCAGCAGTACAACTGGGAAGGGCTTCCCTTCCTTCCCCCACAACAACTCACACCAACAAGGCAAAATAATCACAAGACAGCACATCAATGAAAAGGTATAGCTTTCCACACACAAAAAATGCATGCATGAGGTCTAAGGAGAAAGGATAACTAGCTGAGGGAAAAGAGATACCAAGCAAGGGGGAGGAGTGGGAAAGGGTGACCTTCAAAGCAAGGGAGAGGAGAAAAAAAAAAAGATGGCAACCACTAGGGTGAAGAAGACCCATCAAGAAAATTTAACGTGCTATCTAACTCCCCTAAAATCTCTCATTGTAACTAAAATATCTTCAACAATTTATCTTTTTTAGATCGAGTCAAATATATTTAAAACAACTTAATTAATTTAATTTTTTTACAATTTTTTACATAAAACTCTAGAGTAAATGTTGAGCGACTTTACTTAGTGCCATGATATTTGGGACTTTGTTGGGTAGTTTGTCAAATGTGTGATATAATTAATATTCAATTGAAAGAGCAAAAATAATTGATAAAAAAAAGTTGGCAAACTAATTGAACATATATAAGATATTGTAGTTATCTAATATTAAAGTCATGAGGTTTTTATTGAAATCACGTATTAAATGATCTCTTTTTAAAACAAAAGCTCCTCCCTTTCATCACTATCTATGTTCAAGATCAGGCGTTGACACCATTAGGAGCGTTCGTCTAAAATAAAGATAAAATTGGAATGCAATGCAGCAAAAACAAATGAATTACCAGGGTTAAATTATCAAACCATCGTCCACAATCAGCATTGCATATATATATATATATATATATATATATATAGTAAAATATTTCTAGATGGAGATAATTTTTTATTTCCAATTCTAATCTGGACCGTCTGATCGTAAAAACGACCCAAATTTAATAAAAAAACACAAAACTTAACTACCTCCTTTGGTGAAGGCCAGATCCGGTCATGATAGAATTTTTCTTTCAAAGGCACGACAAAATCTATGGCTACACAACAAGCCATGTCTGGCTGGCCCAGTTGTGGGATGAGGGGTTTATATTTTTTTTTTAAAAAAGATTAGATATAAGCTATTTGATCAAACTTTAGGGATATATATATATATATATATAACAAAAAATAAATTTTTTTTGATAAATAAGGGGATCAGTTCTTTTATATATATATTGTTAACTTCCTTGTTACATGAGATATATAGATATTGCCCAACTGATTACGGATGAGTACAGATAATAAATTAAAGATCTACTCAAATTTACGGGATGATGACAAAAGTAAGTACTTGACTACTTATACTAGTGTATTACATATGATGACGAATTAATATGAACGTATTGAAGAAGATGGGAGATCGGTTGAACAAAGTGGGGGCAATATTCTGTGCACTGTACTTTCATTTGCGCAGCGACGTTTACGTTTTACATAGCTTTGTGGTGTATCTCCAGCGGCGTTTGGAAGGGGCAGTATTATGAACGCGTACTTCTTTGGGTCACCTTCTCTCTTACTGTAGCGTTGACCATCCTCGCCGTCGTCCTGTATTGGATCGACAAACACTGCCTGACCCGTCCCATGACATCCCGTGTCCATCCTGACACCGCCGCCGGCGCAGACCGAGATGCGGAAATTGGTATTCCAGCAAACGATGGTTAATGAAGTTTTTTTTTTTTAAAGAAAATGCACTAGTACTGTTGTAGTTTTTATTAAGTTTTCATTTCATTTTTTGTTTCATCCATCCATGGTACTAGTATCGTTATTTTAGTGATAAGTGAATTTTTCATTTTCACTTTTTACTTTCATGGTTAGTCATATGGTTGTATAATATTTAAGTGGCATCTTCCTTCTCTACACAATATTAATTGTGAGTAAAACAAATGAAGGGTAGAATAGGATTTGGCGGAGTTATAGGATGTCAAAATATGTAAATCATTAGTTTACTTGTTATAGATCATTATAAAAAAAGTTCAAAATATTGCATGCAAACGTTATTCTTGACAAATTCTCTTCTTTCTTGACTTTATAATTTTACTCTCGTAAATTGTGATTTTTAAAAAGAGATTAGAAATTCTTAGAAAAAATTTATATTAGCATCAACCATAAACTCAAAAATTCGCATATAGATCAATGCGCGATTATTTCAAGATGTGGTAAACTCGAGTTAAAGATCAATATTATCATGCTAATTTCGTCAAGGCAAACTTTTTATTTACAAAAAGTTCTAAACAATTATTAAATATATACGTTATATAAAATTCATATTATTATATATTACGTAAATTTACATTATGCGTTATGTTGTAAACGGAACCTCCTCTCCTTTTTTTTTCCCTGACGCTTTATTTTATTAGATGCATTCCAACTCCCAAAAGCTAGCTCGGTGGGAATATTGTAGAGACAGGTTCATAATTTGCAGAGATAATTAAGTTTAAATTAATTTCAATAAGTATGAATCTACTAAATCCTAAAAGCACAATTGTCCTAAAAGAATGAGAGATATATCGGTAGATATTATAATTCTTTTGGGTTTGAACCCAAAAAGATTCTACAGAATAGAGACCAGCAGTCAGGACTCCAGTTCCACATGAAGTATTGCTCTATTTATGTTCAGTTTATTTTAGCTTAGTTGAACGATTTGAAATTGAATTATATTTTAATTAGTTAAAGACCGGCGCAATACGATGGATAAGTTTGGAGGAGTTATATATATTGACAACAAATAATGTTATTTAAAAAAATAGTAATTATTATTTTGAATAGAAATAATGAATATTGATTTAACTTTTTTTTAAAAAAAATTCGATTTTAATTTGAAGACTTTATTTATACACAAACGCTAAAAATAATTTTAATTTTATGTTAAAAAAAAGTAATGATCTTAATTAAATAGGTATTAATAACTTAAAAATTTTAATTTGAGTAAATTTTTTATAATTAAATATAATTTATTACCTTTTCATATTGTTAATTCAAAAAATATATACTCTAAGCTTTTATTCATGATAAGTAATAATAAATAAGTAAATAGAAAATTTAAATACGTAAAAATCCTAAATTAAATATGTATAATCAAGTAATAAGCTTGATTCAATTAATATTATCATAAGAATGTTAAAGTTTACCATAAAAATGGGGATATTAGCAGGTTCTATATTATCACAAGAATGTTAAATATATGTAACTGACAGTGTGACGACAATCTGAGCACACCCTTAAGTTCTTCACTATCCTGACGCTTGCTCCTGGTTGTGTACTGATCAAACCATAGGCAATTACCAACTTCTCACTATGGTGCAAAATAATTTCAGTCTCTGGTGCCGAAAATCGATTACTCCCAAGCCTCAGTCTCTTAAGGAAAAGTGAGCTCCCCAACATCAGAGGAATACTTCCCTCAAACAGATTGCCAGTGACATCAAAGGAGAGATAACTCTGTGAGCTACATAGAGCCAAGATGTTGTCATTAAACCTGTTGTTGGAGATATTGATCCTATTAAGATTAACATAATTCTTCAAATCATTAAGTAGATTACCTTCAGGAGAATCGTTGTAGAGCATCAAAACTTTGAGGGACTTGAGGAATCCAAATGTTGCTGGGACGGAACCAGAGAGCCAATTATCAGCCAAATCAAGAACAAGCAACCGTCCGGCATTCTCCGACAACGGCCCGAATCTCACCGGAGAGATTGTTCGTCGACAGAACCAAGTACTTTAGCTTGGGAGGACACAGCGGTATTGCACCGGAGAGCTGATTCTCCAATAGAACCATGTAGACAAGCTCCGGGAAGTCAGCGAAGGACTCCAGAATCTCGCCGGGAAGCTGGTTCGACGACAAGTCGAGATTTCGCAAACTGGTTAGGTCGGAAGTTTTGAAGGCGGCCAAGCTCGCCGGGGATTGGCCTGGAGAGCCGGTTGACGGCGACGGTGAAGATGGTGAGCTCTGATCAGCTCCCGAGCTCGGGCGGGATGGGACCTTCGATGTTGTTGTGTTGGAGGACCAGGTTTTGGAGGCGGCGGAGATGGTCGAGGAGGGGAGAAATCCGGCCAGTGAGGTTGCAGGAAGTGATGGCGAGGGGTGGTGAGTTTGGGGAGTCCGGCGAGGTAGGCAGAATTCCTCCAGTGAGATCGTTGTCACCAATTCGTAGCACTTAGAGTCGCCAAAGCAGGCCGAGTTGGGCAGGGATGGCTCCAGTGAGGCAGTTAGAAAATAGGAGCAAGGACTCGAGCTAGGGCCAGCCGAGGTCTGGTGGGATGCTGCCGGTGAGGTCAGGTCGGTGTGGATATCGAGCGGCGGAGGGGGTG
>JAVDBV010052802.1:0-13960 GCA_032619315.1 Piper longum
CTATGATTGTGCTTAATATATATATATATATATATATATATATAGATATATGTCAATTAAAATGTAAAGCATGTCATTTATGCGAATTGCTTGAATCTGCATTTGACTGACATTTTGTTATCTTTTGTATTATTATTAACTGTGATCGTGCTTATTCTATATCAATTAAAATGTCAAATTACTTGTATTTGGCTTTGACAGGCTAAAATGGTGAAACTTTAATTTACTTCTTAAATAAAGAGGGTCGAGCATGTTGCATAAAAACATGGCTGTAGATAGTTCTGATAGCTCTTGGTATAACAAAAACCTAAGCTAAAATGGTCCTCTTGCATTAGGATTTGTTTGCCCACTAGTGTTAAAACTAGGTTCAGATGCTTCATTAGTTTTATACTTGTACAAGAATAATGCATCTTTAAATGTCTTTGCAGACCATTGGGCCATTTAGTTCTACTCAGTTAAATTCTGAAATAAGTTTTTTTTCTCCAAACTTGCTTTGGTCTTTATTCTTATCCTTCATCTAATTTGCTCTTCAATAATATACTTATCTTTGTTGACCATTACAAGAGGAATAATGATGTTTGTATTCTTTTAGAAAAGACATTAATTTGTGTCATATTCCTCTAAGTTTTCTACCTGCGGTTGGCATATTGTACTAGGAATACATTAGATGTGGATCTTGTTGGATAGTTGTCACAACTTAAAAGCACGAGCTTAGGAGAAGCAAACTACCTTGGCCTTCATTTTCTGCAAGTTCAACTGGTTGATCTTGATCTACTCCTATCCTGACTCTCGTTACTTATTTCATTTTGTTATCAGGTCAGGGGTTGTTATTCAGTTGCCTATCTGATTTTGAATGTTATCCCTTTGAAATGAGTGCTTTACTATGCCTATTTTCATTGATTGTAGGACTTAGAATCAATTGTCCTTAGATACTTAGAAAGTGACAAATCAGCGTGTAATCAATATCTAGAAACGTATAATGAGTGTTTTCTTTTCTTCTTTTATTTCTTTTTTTTATCCTTAGAATTGTATTTTTCACCTCTTTTAGCTTTCTAGTCTATAATCACGATTTTCATTTTAAGCTGGTAATTAATGTGTGACGTTATTGTTCTTCATCAAAACATTTAGTAGACGTGGATAGTTCTGGTATCTAATGGTATATAAAAGGCCTGCTTTAAAATGGCCCTCCCATCAAATGTTGGACGAGCTGTGCACAATAGTATTACACTTTTTCATATAGACTCCATTTCATCATCCCGGTCAAGTACATTAAGTTATTAGATTTGGTTACCTGATGTTTTATGAGTGAGATCTTTAGCTCTGATTGTAATGAATTTGTGGTTATGATGAAAATGATTCTCTTGCTAATCACCCTTTTTCCAAAGGTTGTTGGCAGATATTAAGATGTACTTCTCAATGTCTTCATTGTATTGCTAATTTATGACCTTCACACCTTGTTGGAAGGTTTATTGTACTTGCATTACATCTGTGAACAATTGTTCAATTCTTATTTATATATTTTTGCAATGAATAGTTATTATTATCATTCTAAATAGGCATCAGAAATTTATGACTTTCTGAGGTCAGTGCTCTTGTAATTGCTAGTTATTTGCCATATTAATTGCCTTTTGATTGAACAAGTGATTGGCTATGTATTACCACTTCTATTTATGTTCATTAATTTGAGTAGTGGTCATTGACTGTGCTATTCTCCTTTTTTGCAATTAATTTAGTGTTTTAATCTACGTTGTCAAAATTTTAGTGGTTTGGTGAAAATGCTCTCTAGCTTTAGCAGTTTATTGTCTTTATAATCATATTATCTCAATGCAAATCTCTACTTGGGTGTAATTTTGGCACAAATGGTGTAGCATATTTAGGTAGTCATGTTTGATAGGAGAATTATACTACTAGCTTGAGATGGGTGCACGTTTTTATTCATTTTTTTGTTGGTTTAGGATATGGATTCAATCATGGAGACAATGATGCAACAACTTCTTTCCAAGGAGATTCTACATGAACCGATGAAAGAAATTGCAGATAAATACCCGAAATGGTTGGAGGAGCATAAGACCCAATTGAAGCCTGAAGAATGTGACCGTTACCACCATCAATATGAGCTAATAATAGAATTGAATAATGTTTATGAAACTGAACCCGGCAACTTTAACAAGATTGTCGATCTCATGCAAAAGATGCAGGAATGTGGCCAGCCACCTGATGATATAGTGCAGGAATTGGCTCCTGGTCTTGACCTTGCTTCTATGGGTGGCCAGTTGTAAGTTTGCTTCTTCCACAGATGCTCTTAGACTTTAGAAATTGCTTGTATTTCTTTTGGGTGCTTCTTCTGCTGTCGGCAAAGAGTCTGGACTTTAATTTTGTCTACTTGTTCGGTGCTTTGGGTTTAAGAGTACTCTGTTATTTGCTTATGGGCTTCCGTGCAATAGTTAAGGTGTCTGGACGATAAATTCTCAAGCAATTTATTGCCTCTGCCAAATTAGATTCTGATGTTTATCTTGATGAATTGTCTGATGTAAATTTGTTTTGTTTTATGTAGGTCACCGAAGATGATCGAGTCCAATCCCAATTGTTGCATAATGTGAGGTCATACAACTATATATGTCATTGTGCTTAAGCATATCTTGATCATGCGATTTTTTTTATTTTAAGCGGATATGACGTTCGTAATTCTTTTGGAAACTATTTTGGCAGAAAGAGAAAATGGTCTCTATTGTAAAGCCTTGGAACACTGGCTGTTTGATAAAAATGCTTACGGTAGGTTGGCATGTAATGCGAAAGCAGCACTTTGTTTAATGCCTCATTAGTCGATGGATTTGGTTGCTTGTCAGGCGGATACAATAATAATCCATGGCTTCATGTAGTCTATAAAAGCTACTAATCAATTTGTATGGTTATTTTCTTGTAAAAAAAAACTTGTATGGTTATTTTGTCTTGTGCTTTCTTTTTTTTTTTCTTGGCATTGGAGAGAGGCTATTAGTGTTGCTTGAGTTGGGAAAGGTTTCTCATTATCATGTTTATATTGGTGTCTTCTTTTCTTTTTCAATGCAACTTTTATTTTTTTTTCAGGTAATAACTTTTATTTTATTTTATTTATATCGAACCAGGCAAGTTTTATGTTGGTATATATTGTCACCTCAAATCCTACTCTTAGTTTTCGTTGAATGTTCTTTTATGGTCCTTTATATTCAAATGTTGGTCTAGGGTTCATCGTGTTAGCCTGAAAGAAAAATGTAAATAACATGAAAATTTTAAATGTTTAATTTTACCCACAAAAAATGCTGGCCTTTTAGCCTTTTAATTTGATGATTTTTTTATTTAAAATATGTTGAATACAATTTTTTTTAGTAAGAATGATTAATTTAAAAATTTTAAGTCATTTACATTATTTTCATACCAAGAGACCTCTAGTAGAACAATCCGTGATTTGTACAATGGTCCATTTGCAATTTAGAGCTTAAACAGCTATTGATCTGGCCGTAGATAAACAAATCATAACCTTTGTTCTAATATTGATTTATACATAATACCAAATCAAAAGTCGTTTATATTACAAAGTATTTATTGGTTGTTGTCGAAGTAGAGGATATTACTTGTATGCAGTGGCTAGTGACATTAGTTTTCACGTTTTTGCGTTTTTTTCTTTTTTTCTCCCCACTAAGCAGATGCGTACCACTGACCAACTTAAATTAATATTGTTAAAATAATTATTATTCTTTACATTAAAACTAATTATTGCTAGTTTCAACTTAAAACTAACAATAATTTGTTTCAACCTAAATTAATATTGCTAAGAATAATTAGTTATGTCATCTTGGGATCAATTTTGCAACATTTGGCCTTTTGTGAATGTCCCTATCGGCTATCGCCACTCAGCCACGAAACAAAATTTCCACATATCAATTTCATTTAATGTAGGAATATCACCTGCAACAGATTCTATCTTTTCCATTATGTAGTCCCAAAAAGATGAAAGCCTTGTCCACCCCTAATCTACTTTATATTCTATGCTTGTTGCTACCCACAAAAATTTGCAACCAATTTTTATGTGAAACCGACACCATCATCATGATTCATCAGACTCCATGGCCTTTTCGTTTCAACTGTCCTTGATAAAATGGGAGCTCCAATCCACTTCACCATTCAAATCAACTAGTACTATAAATCTCACGAGCTCTCAATGCAAAATTTTTAAATGCCTAGATATGGACTCCTATAAACCCTTTATAAAAGCGAAGCTTTTCATCCAACCAAACCATGATCATTTGAGTACCCACCTTTTGTTTAGTAGAAAGATCCATGGAGGGTGTGTTCTCAAGGATTGCAGCAGCAATGTTGGCTGTCATGGTGCTGTATCACTGGGCAAACCGCCGCCCTGACTTGTGCTGATGTTGTAACTGACACGCAACCGTGCTTGACTGCCCTCGATGGCACGTCCAGCACATCGGAGTGCTGCAGGTTGGCGACAGTGCACGTCTCTCTAGTGCCACAGATGGGGAATGGAATCAAAGTACATGCAGATGCATCGAATCCACATTCTTGAGTGCTCTGCCACAAGCATCAATTGCAGCAAAACTGTTTTTCAACATTCAGAATGAGTGCAATGTTATTCTCGGATTCAACATCTCCAATCCTGGCTCTTGCTAGGCTTCTTTTTGCCTCTCCATGCATTTTGCTTGCTTTTGAGCTCTGTACCTGTACCAATAAGCCATGTTTCTGATAAAACGAGGCTATGTTTTACAGCAGCGACACGAGCAATGTTTCATGAATTGTTGATCACATTGTTTTAACTTAATTTCATTTCTCTACAATGAACTCATTGAGGGCTTGACACTGTTCCAAATTCCTAGATTGATAACAGAAACATACCTCAAAACTTTCACTGCTAGATCGTTATTTTAATTAAATCAAAGAGCAAAGTTCAATAAATTGATGTCTGGCTGCTCTTTTCGTTCATGAAAAGCTAGGTTGCACAATAAGTTCACCATCAACTGGGTCAAAGACAGCTTCTATCTCAGCTGAACATATCCTGCTCTCATCAGACGATGCATGGCGGCTCACTGATACCGGCTTGCTCAAAAGCTTGACTCCTTGTTTCCAGTATCTGTGCACTGCAAGCCACATATACAACAAGATCAATTTGAAGTTCAATTCTTCGCCAACAATTAAGAAGGGTAAAGAGAAAAACAATTGCAAAAAGTCAACATTTCCCAGTTGTAAACTAACCAGGTCCAGTTGATATGACAACTGAGTGTTCAGCGTCCATCACCCAATCAATCCAAATGACTATACCGTGGCATATTCCATATTCTGTGAAGTGGAACTACAAAGGAGAAATAAATATATTTCAACTATCAGAAAATAAATTAAACAAATTGAATCTCCGAGGAAGTAGTCACTTAATATCCATGTTATACAGTTTAGAATCACCAAAAAAAGAAGCAAAGTGATGAGGATCGTACATTTTAGACTACAGACATACCTTAACCTTCCCACAGCATGTGGTTATAGCTTTGGATAAATCCAATTCCATGAGTGTAAAAACCTCACTTAGCTCCTGTATTGATGAACCAAAAATTTGTAAACCTTAAAAATACTCTCTCTCTCTCTCTCTCTCTCTCTCTCTCTCTCTCTTTATATATATATATATATATATATACATATATATAGGCACACTCATGCACGCACACCCACCACCCACCACCTGGTTTGGGCTTTCAGTTGCAGAAATCATAGAATAAGCAATTATTTCTAAGAGCAATTTACGGTTTGTGCATTCTAAACCATGCCTACCAAAACCAAATTCATAGCTACATTTAGTTTATTCTATAAGTGAGAAATTCCTTATAAAATTTTTTAGGGTGGCCAAAACCTAAATTTTATTTTATTTTATTTTCTTTCCAATGACCAAGACAATAAATGGTGAAGCAAGACTCAAAACATTTTCCTCCTTTTTTCATGTTTAGAATATTTTTGCAGATCTTAAATAAATGGTCAATTCCACATTCAATGCATACTCTAATGGATCTGTACCTCATCTAAAAAAAAAATGGCAATATACAACTAGTGCTGAATTTTGCAATGATGCTAAGTCATAAACAACAATCCGTTTTTTTAGTATTCTCCATCAATTTAATTAACTTGTGAACAAATCATGTTATCCGTTCATTTGATAAAATCAATCAAGGCATTGCATTATTGACCAAATTATGGTTGTTTCCACTAGCAATAATGTAACATAACATAGATTAATTTTAAGGACTCCTTTACTAAAAATCTACAAGAACCAATTGATATGGGGCAAGTGGGAGAAAAAAGAAAGCCCCTGATAATTCATAGAAGTCACCGTGCAACTGAAGTTATTAATTGTTGGAGAAACAGTTTCCTTTACAGACAATGATGCAAAAATTTATGTCGATCAAAAGCCCCATTATCAAGCATGATTTTTCCAATCTTATAGCCAGAACCTACAAAATCAAACTACCCAACTTTCTAAATATATTGGAAGATGCCCTTTAAATGTGTTGGAAGATGTCAAAGTCAAAAAAGAATTCCCAATAATAAGCAAAAGCGTAAAATGTTAAAGTGGGATTAATTTACACAATATTTGATAACTTTTATAAGATTAATCCATAAAAGACACCCAAAAGAGACAATAAATTTACTTATACAGTTTACCAGATATGACTTATACTTAAAGAACTATTTCTTCTTGACATAGGCTTTTAGCACATCAGATAGCATGAAGTAAATGAGCGAAATTACATGGCAATATTTGTCAATATGCCATAACAAGTGAAGAATTTTAAACTACAACTAAGGATAGGGGGAACTTGAGAGGATGCTACAATCTTAAGCTAAAATGAAACTTTTAGTACCTTTATCATGCCACACTGCCAGACAAAATAAGGCAGGCAAGAACCATCATTTGAATCAGATTGATTTCCACGTGCACCCAATAACTCATTCACAATTGAGTGGTCAAAACCTTCCACATCTTTCAGGCCACAACGGCTGGTCCAAAGATCCTGAATGACCAAGGTTTATGAGAAATCAAAAAACCAATGCGAGTTTGTAATACAAATACTATCAATTTTTTTTGGAGACAACATTATTATGCAATAATCTTTTACAAATAAAACATTTTATTTTATATTGTGTCCTTCTCCATTACTAAAATGAGAGAACATACTGGAAGGGACATGGCACAAGCCTTGAGAATTCCTTTACATGGCATGATGACCGCATCTTCTGATAAGATTGGATCAAGGTATGTCCGTTCCTTCCTTCAACAGACACAACACTCAAGAATAAATTTTGAGTGTTATTTGAAATCTTGAATAATATAATATCTTACCAAAATCGCAAGTTTTGCCACGGAAGCATACCCTCATTACCATAATAAAAAGGTTCTCCCACCAACAAATCTACCTGCAAGAAAAGAAAAATGAAGAAGCAAGTTTAATGCTAAAGAAATGTGGAAGCATCTAATCTAAAAAATACAACAATCTGATCATTCCTGGGACACTAAAACATTTACAAATTCACATGATAGCGACACATAGAAGAAGCTGCAATCACTACACAATATCATAACTTTAATCAGGGTCACTAGCTAAACTCATGCATTTTTTGCTTTTCATTTCAATCCCATAAGTTTGATGAGGTGTATATTCTCAGTACGGTTATTATAGCCTTAAAAGTTCTGTCGCTCTTAATCAACCTCTACCATCAATTTTTTTTTCTTTTTTCTTTTTCGTTTTCAAATTGTTTGGGTAAATGGCATACTACCAAGCGATACAACAAAGCCATTTTTTAGTGCTAATGAAGCTGAAGCAAGAACAAGGCAAGACACACCAGATCTCAATGCACCAGCTCTTTGTGTTCCTATTGTCATCCTTATTTTAGTTTTGCATAGACAAGCTCTTTCTGGATTAAATCAATCCATTCCACACTAAAGCATTTATTGACATCATAAAGCATGCTGATCGGCGTAGCATATATTCCTAGAATATAGTATCCAGCTCTCATTTCTGAATTTTGTGGAATATTTTTTGAGGGTATGGCAAAAGTGTGTGCCATGTAATGGTTCCTAACTAGAGAGGCATGGTGGTCTAAAGAAGGGCTCAGATGAGGGGCATACAGGCACAGTAGTCTACAAACTGCTTCTGATCATATAGCATTATTTCCCAAATAGAGTTTGACGCAAAAGAATGCCTGAGCAGCACTCACTGGGAAAGTAACTAACCTTTTTCCCATTGGTGTCCTCTAAAGTCAAGCACGATTTCTTCCTTCCATGAATTTCAATTCGATCCACTTTAAAATCATTTGCATCAGCCACAGCCTGTAAGTACAATAAGCCCTTCTCTTGTAATCCCGGAAATAACAAAATTATGTGTGCATCCTTCAAAAGACTCGCTGCTAAAACTGCTAAGAATATACTATCATCACCAACTACACATTGAGAGAAATCCTTGTTTCGAAACTGCATCGAAAAAAAAACTGTAATCAACAATTATTGTATTAACTCTAATAAATTTTTTCATTGTTATGCAAACATCTAATATCAGTGATAGCATACCACCGTTGATGTGGCTTTCAACATAGACGCTCTCCATTCTCTATCTCCATAAATTGCAATTCTTTCAGGTGAGAGAACAAGATCATGATCACAGGACTTGTTCATAGGTAACTCTTTTTCTTGTCTATTATTGTAGAAATAGTAAGACATGCTAATATCATCATGAATAGCCTGTATAGAAAGCTGACTGTTCTCACTCACTGGCATGCCTGACCCAGGAGTGAACCAAACACACTGTTTCCAATGATCGCACCAGCATCGAGAATCTGGTGATCAAGATCAATATTGATTGTTTACTTATTGAACAAAAACTTAAACATTGTCTCAATAATAAGAAAATATGTGAACACCATGATAATCGATACTTGAGTCAGCTAGAACTTGTGAGGATATCCACTGTGGAGCAGAAGAGTAGAAAATTTCCCCCCCGTGATCAAGCTGGATCTCCCACCTACAAGAAATGAAAAAAAAAAAAAAAATAATAATAATAATAATAATAATAATAATAACAACAACAACAACAACAACAACACCACAAAAAACGTCACCAATAACAGTAACAACAATAATAATAAGAACAATAATGATTTGCAGAAATTGGTGAAATTTTGTTTTTCATAGATGATATTCTGCTATTAATAAAGAATTTACCAAGAGACAAGCCCATGAACTGTGCCATCAGATATTATCTTAACATTCAACTCCGCCTCTCGATTACTCTCTGGTCGTTTCCAGAAGTCAAAATCAAAAATTTTGAAAGGTTCTGACAACTGCACAGTACTATTGTACATAAAAATGAATTTGATCACTTATGCTAAAATTTAAACTAGTTAACAATATAGAGAATTATTACCAATTTCATCTCATTAAATAAGGCTTCCACATGCACCGCATATTGTTGTCTTTTGATGCGAACAATATCTGCCAATCCAGATGGCGACAGATGAATACCATCTGCTGCAATGACTTCATTACCATTTAAATCATGAAGTTTCCTCAAGAAAGAACAATCAACGAGCTGGAATGTAAGAAAAGAAAAACTTAAAGCTCTAATTCTAAAGTTTCTAATTGTCACATCGATAAGGTAGCATATTAACAATCTGTAGTATGTAACCAAAGAAAAAATTGCCAAAACCATCAAGGAGACCAATGTTAAAGTAAATATTAAGTGGTTCTCTTTCCTAATAGATTGATCTTTTGGGATACATGTTTGACTATTTAAAATTTACATCAAATCCTGTTGGCAATATATATTATAATCTGGCCCCATTAGTTCAAATTGATGGGCTTAGTCATCTTTTCAAAAATAATCAATAAAGTTAAAGATTATAAGTACATTCTCAATAATATATTGGACTTTACCCTGGTAGGTATTAAATATGACACTAATTGAACTAACTAATTAAGAGGGATTTTACATTCCACCCTATTGTGAAGGATTTTACATTCGGCCCATTTTAAAAAAATTTTGTCCTCGAAATTCATTTTTATGGCTCATGAGTCTACTAATTTATATCTAGATAGATTCTCATCATCCAACACGGTCCCAGGTTGGCTCTGATACCACCTATAATAACCCAACCACATTCATGAAAAATTATGGATTTAGTTATCTTTTCAAAAGTAGTTAAAATTATAAGTACATCTTCATTAATATATTGGATCTTACCTTAATAAGTATTAGATGTAGGACTAATTAGACTACCTAATTGTAAAAGATCTTACAATATATGTCGGAAAATATTAATTTGTCTCATGTTATTCCTAATGGACTATTTGCCCCATACTTGTCCAGATGTTAAGCTTTAAAAATTTCCTTGCATGTAAGGGAGAGTGTTAAAGTAAATATCAAGCAGTTCCCTCTCGTAATAGCTTGAGCTTTTGGGATAAGCGGTTAGACCTAAAAATCTTCATTCTCTATATAAAATTACAACAAAAAAAAACAACCAATCTTGGCATACAATTTAATAATAATCATTGCCGAGAAAACATTTCAATTACTCAAGGAAATTGACCAAATAACAATGACAAAAGTGTAGAGAAAATATCTTGTCCAATATCCTACCAAGTCAAACTAATCAACAAGGCATTTGAATGTTAAATGGTACAAACCTGACCGTACGTAGTAGCTCTGTAGGGAACAGTTAGAGGGTTTTCTACAAGTAGCTCATCATGTGCATGCTGTAAAGTAGGTATTAATCCTTCGCCTAATAATTCTGAATCCAATATCTCACTAACCTGGCATAAGGAAATACAAGTATCTAATAACCTCTACATGTTTCATTAATTCTACAAGATATACATGGTGAAATTGATGCAAGACAAGTTGAAAATATGAATTTGGAGTATAATAAAGACTAAAAAAGTGGTTGCTAGTGTAGAATTTTTTTATTGGGTATTCTAATTGAATCAAGATTTAATTCAACTAAAAAGCTATCAAAATATGAAGATACTAACAAAAATACTAAAGCAAGCTTCTTTTTTTAAAATTCTAATATACTCCTAATTCATGTTGTCTTAGAAATGGTAACTTGAATGAACTAAAGCATATCAAATATCAGAAATACTACAGAAACATGGTACCAATATGAGTGTCTCATAAATAGTGTTAAATAAGAAGTTAAACAATAGAAAAACCTTCAAACAACCCAAAAAAATACCAAACACAAGAAATGAAACAAATGAGAAATCATCAAAAAAGCGTTGGCAATACCAGCACATCTGCCTTCGATGGAAGATCCAGCCCAATTTTGAGCTCATCAGAGCGCTTATTGAAAACTCGAACTCTCTTATCCATCCCATTCCGACGTAAAACTTCCCGCATCAACTTCACCATAGGGATATAAGACTCACAGGCATACACCTCCCCAAACTCCCCCATTGCCTTTGCAGCCAACATAGAGAGCAATCCAGTTCCAGCTCTTCAATTTGTACCAACATATTCATGACAAATTTACATGTATACATTGAAATCAAACAATCAACCTTCAATTTGCATCAACATATATATGACAAATTTACGACTATACATTGAACTCAAACAATCAATCTTGAATTTGTATGACATCGGTATGACAATTTTTCATGTAAACATTGAACTCAAACAATAAATCTTCAATTTTTATATGACAAATTTACATGCATACTTTGACCTCAAACAATCAATCTTCAATTTGTATTGACATAGTTATGACAAATTTACATGTATACTTTGAACTCAAACAATCAATCTTCAATTTGTATGACATCAATATGACAATCTTACATGCAAACATTGAACTTTAACAATAAATATTCAATTTGTATGACATAGTTATGGCAATTTACTTGAAAAGAGTGAACTCATCAATCTTCAATTTGTATGACAGAGTTATGACAATTAACATGTAAACATTGAAATCGAACAAATCAATCTTCAATTGCGCTGACATGTTTATGACAATTTACATGTAAACATTGAACTCTAACCATAAATCTTCAATTTGTATGACATAATTATGACAATTCTTTGCATGTAAACACTGAACTCAAACAAGCAATCTTTAATTTCTACAACACAGATATGACAATTTTACATGTAAGCATTGAACTCAATCAATCAAAATTTTGTTGTTGAAAAGTCAAAGAACAAAGGAGTACCCAATGTCAAGGACGATGGGCGAAGACGGGGTGTCGGAGAGGGTGGTGAGGATGGCACGGTGGAAGGCGTGGTTGCGGCGGGAGTCGTTGAGCATGTCGAGGTAGGAGGTGGAAGAGAGGAAGGACTTGTGTTGCCTGCTCTGGTTCTGGGTCTCCTCTTCTTCTTGTGGTTGGAGTGGGTCGTGGATGAGGAGCCATTCGGAATGGCCGGTTATGGGGTTGTAGCAGAGTTGGAAGATGCAGGGGGAGTTGGACATGGGAGGGGTTGTGGTGGTGGAGATGTTGGCAGAGGAGAAGCTTGTTTTTGTGGATTTTGATGATGTTTTGGTTCTCGTCGTTCGCACATGTAAAGGAGGAGAGGTTGGAAGGGGAAAATTGGAGCAGAGCTCGGTGAGGGCTCTCCCCATCAGTTCAGATGGGGCCGCCTCCAGCTTCTGCAGCCATGCTTCCCTATGTTCTCGTCGTTCGCATCAGACTAATAGCTCCATCTACGGTGGTGGAGTCGAGTACAATGCTGATTTTTCATATTATTTGACTGTTATTTCGTGACTATTTGACGGCTTAATTCGATTCCACTCGAAACTTAGAGATTTAAACGTTCCAACTTAAATTCGAATCGAATTCGAATCATACAAGCCGAGATTGAGTAACACCACATTTAACTTGACTTGACTTAGTTATAATTCGAACTCAACTCTTGGCTCGACTAGAACTCGACTCGATAAAATAATATAATAATATAATTTTTATATTATATATATATATATATATATATATATACTAATAAGTTTAATTGTAACTAGTTATATTTATTCATCTGCAATATTCTAATAAAAAAGTGATACACTTGACATGGAAGGTGTTACAGGGCTTCCCTTAGAGTAGAATTTTTCGCCATAAAAGACATCACGTGCGGCATATTCCCCTTTTGAAAATATTAACCAACCTTAAGTACGTAACAAAAATTAGTCACTGCGATCCTAAAAACAGCAACCCCAATATATATCACCATTGAACTGCTGGTCGCACCCGAATTGCCTAGTGCACCTAATAGGCTATCGGCTACCGGTGAACAGCAATTCAACTCAATCAACACACGCACACGTGATACCGATAAATCACCAACATGAGTACCGCAATGCCAAGTTAATACCCAACACACCCGACACCACCTATACCGCTACCCGACACGCGGTATGTCAAGTTCTTAGAATGCCACCGAACTCAACCAAGCAACCAAACCCGATGTCAACTCTGGCCTATTACAGAACCTCGATTCCAACCTTTATTCCAAACACAATAAACAAAGGAATACACAAGCAATCACACCCCTGACTACTTGCACGTTGTAGACATGCAAACCCCACAATGTTGGTCTCCTATCCAACAAGAAGATCGTGAGAATTAAGAGAAACCCCTCTCATATATAATCCTCATCGTACAACCCAAAGTCTCACCCCTTGGATCGACTTGTAACATACAATTCAGTCAAATATGAAAAACACTAAGGTTGCTGAACAAGTATTGTGTACCTCAATCCCTTGGAAGACAACTACTCCATGCAATGTGTGAAGTTCCAGCCCCTCGACATGAAGGTCTGGCTGTAGCAACTCCACCACCCGCACTGGATCTCGGCAAGTGCTTCTCCACGCAGCACGCCCACACAATCTCCCACTCCTTCTTTCCACAACTTGAGTTTCTCTCCTCAAAGTGTAGAAAACCAAT
>JAVDBV010052803.1:0-11450 GCA_032619315.1 Piper longum
ATATATATATATATATATATATATATATATATATATCATGTCACCTATTGTCGTCATGTTTGCATTAGCTTTTTTTCGGCTCCATCGAGAATATGCATTGATTTTTTTTCGCTTGATCAAGAACATCTGGCAAGGAAAGTAAAAGTATTAAGGTTAGTAATATCAATCCCTTAGAATATTTTTTATTAATTAAGAAAACTTTGGACTATAATTCTACCTAAAATAAAAAAATTAAAAATATTTTATAATTATAATATCAAATTAAATTTTGTTAATTAATATTGTGTACTTAATTTAGGTTTTATAGATTTTCTATATTAATTTATTTACGTATTTTTATTTATCAGTAAAAGCTAAATGTATAATTTTATCCAAATTAAATTTTTTAAAAAAAATCTACTTAGTTATTAAAATCTTTTACTTATTAAAATTAAAAATACTTTTGATATTTGTATACAACTATATTTTTTTGTTAAAATTAAACAAAAATTCATTATTTTATTTAGATATAATACAGTAATAATTTTAAAATTAATTTTGTATGTTTTTAATAAATATTATTAATAAGTTTCAAATACACCCGTGTTTTATATTTTCATTAATAAAAATTTAAATTGGATAAAATGTATCTTAAAAAATATATTTTCCCGAAACTTAAAAAAGGATAAATTAAATAAACAAGTAATTATTTACCTTGCACTTCATAAAAACTCTGATTATAATTGTAATCTTCTCCATCGATTATACACCCACCACCGCTAATAGCACCTTTCGACATAAGTTGCACGTTGTTTGTGAAGCCGGCTTGGTGATTGTTCAGACTTTGTTGAATAAACTGGCTCCCATGAAGTTGAAGATTTTGGTGATGAAGCACTTGTCGTGGACGTTGGAGTTGATGATGTTCAGACGCATTCATATTTAGAAGCGAATGTAATCGCTTGTACGATTCGCGCAACTTCTCGTACTCCCAGCAAAGGCGTCGAAATTCGCCGTAACAGCCCTCGAAGGGATGCTTATCCCACGACTCTGCTTGCCATATTACCGAATCCATAGCTACCTTGATCTGGTCTTCTGAAGCTTGGCGGTTCCTCCACCTTATTATCATCTTCTGAACGTTTCTTACGCCGAAAATCCTATGAACTGACTTGAACATGCCCTCCTTCCCCGCGGGGAAGAAAGGTGCCAATGCGCAGTCCGTGCGGCACTTCTTCCTCTGGTGCTTGCATGAAGCGCAAGCCGATCTGTTAGTCCCATCTCTGTCCCCTTGCATCGATGTCGAGCAAGCAGTAATATAATCGGAACTACTCGCAAAAAAGTAAAGAATGAATTTGAGAAGAAGTAAAAGTTCATATGATACTTGTGCAGAACGCATATATATCAATACAATTTATACAGCCCTTAAACATGTTGATGGCTGCTGGGTTAGGAAAGTAAGAGACGTACAAGGAGAACGAATACCTTTTTGTTATCCCTCCGATGGCTGTATATAAATAATCAAAAGCCCTAACGCTTTGCAAAATCACGTAAAGAAGACTAAGAGATGCATGGGGGTAACAGGGACACAGTTGGCTCACAAGAAGATGGGTGACAAATGAAACAAGTAAATTATTCGAACACTATTATGTATATACGTATTTAAGGTTATATATAATGTTCTAGGACTGGTAAATGTATAGAAGTCCTGTAGCTATCTGAAAAAATGTACAATATATAATAAATGTATAAAAGTCAGGTTAACTACAGGACTTGTATACATTTATCGGTGCTAGGACATTATATACAAGCTTAAATAAGTATGTACATATTTAAGTCTTTAATCTTCATATATCGGAAAGCAGACTCTATCCACAAGACATTCAAATGTGTGAGGAAACTATACTCAATAACTACCATATAATGTATATATCATATATTAATATAAATCCCCTAAAATATAAAAATATTTTTGTAAGAACCATCAGCTACTTTTATTTAAACTGTAATGATAGATGCCACTAGAATTTCAAAATTTACATTCTTTTTACTTTAATAGGTTTATTAAGCTGTACAAAATTTTTCTTTTTTTTATCAACATGCAAAATTTTTTACATGTTATGGAATATATAAAATTGCTCATATATTGTCTGACAATTTTTCTTAAATTCTTGATTTTTTATTCTTTACAAACGTTTAGGTTTTAGTGTTTGTTTGTTTTTTTCTTATATAAATAAAAATCTTGTTAGCGTGTCGATTACAGTCCGTGAAGTCGTTACTTTAATAAAAAAAAAATCCGTGAATCCATTAATTAATCAACCGTTAAATCTAACGCTAAAAAACCGTTATTACGCGTTGAACTAAGTACGGGCTTAACAGACGTTTTGACGGCGACACCTGAACCGAGCCGCTGACCAGATAACTACAGTATTATATACACCTTACTCTGCTCCGGTCGTCGTCTCCGACCCCGGCGGCCATTTCCCGGCGATGTTCGCCGTCGCTACTCCTCCCCTTCTCGCCTTTCTTCACATTCCCACAAACAGACCCGTCGTCCTTGCCTCTTCCCGCTCCAGACCTTACCCTTCTTCTCGCTTCTCCAATCCCAGCCGCGGCGTTCGCTGCTCTGCTCAGAATGACCCCGTAGCCGCCGCCGACGGCACATTCGTCGCCGTCCTCGACTCGACGGCCGACGATCCGGACGCCACCTGCTTCGTGATCCGGGCGCGCAACCGGATCGGCCTCCTGCAGGTCATCACCCGGGTTTTCAAGGTCCTGGGCCTGCGGATCGAGCGCGCCAGCATCGAGTTCGAGGGGGAGTACTTCGTGAAGAAGTTCTTCGTCACCGACTCCCACGGCCGGAAGGTCGACGGGCGCGGGGACCTCGACCGGATCGAGCGCGCGCTGCGGGAGGCCGTCGATGGAGGGGACCTCGCGGTGCCGAGAATTGCGGCGCCGGCGGGGGAAGCGGCGGAGAGGGCGGCGCCGGTGGTGGTGAGGAGGGCGGGGTTTGGGGCAGATTCGAAGGCCGAGAAGTTGTTTGCGTTGATGGACGAGTTTTTGAAGAATGATCCGGCGAGTTTGCAGAGGGAGATTCTCTATCACGTCGAGTACACCGTCGCGAGATCTCGGTTTAGCTTTGACGATTTTGAAGCTTATCAGGTATTGATCCACTTCAAGCCGAATTGTTGCGCTTGCTTGCCTTGACTCTAGATCGACTTCACCCATAGTGAGCATACTTGAACGATTTGTATACTATAAGAACATGTCTTGTAGCTTGAATGAACCGTTGTATCCTTTCTTCTTGTACATGATTTTGATGTCTGCTCAACGTAAGACATTCTGTTCATTTCTGTTTGGTAATGTAAAAGAGCTTTGAGTCTTTGACAATCATATACTCCATATTGATCTGACTGCGACTACGACAGATGAAAAAGAAGACCATTTTTTGTGGAAATGATTGCATCATTTATCTATAGAAAAAGTAACATTTCCTCGTAATTGATGTAATACTCATTGGGTGTTTAAATAAACCGTAGACGTACTAGTTGGCACCTGAGAATATTTACTCCACTTGCTAATTTAAATCCATTAACTTGACAGTTTAAAAAAAAAATTGAATATTTTTTTAGCTAATATTCTAGGTGGTAGATAAATGACCCATTCTCAAATGAGTTCAGTGTATACATTGCCATGGTAAATTATAAGTTAGTCAACTAATCAAAGAAGGAAGGATTTTGAATTATTCCTTAGCAGAAGGAAAATCTTGGGAATGCCTTGCTTTACTTTATCATAGTTAATACTTTTTGCATGTTCCCTAAGATCTTGGGATTGTCTTCCTTAAGGTTGTTTTTTCATAGTTCATACTTTTTGTATGTTCCCTAAGACCATATTTTTTGTTGGTCTAATTTTTCTTTGCCCTATGGTGATGTCTGCAGGCATTGTCACATAGTGTTAGAGATCGATTGATCGAGCGTTGGCATGACACACATCAATACTTTAAGAGGAAAGATCCAAAACGTCTGTACTTCCTATCTCTGGAATTTCTAATGGGTGAGTAAGAGACAACAAATCTTGCTTGTCTTGCTTTATCAGGTCCTTGTACTTTTTATCAACGTGAACTTGTTAAGAAAGTTCAGAAAGCTGCCTCCTGCAGAATGCATGATCTATTCTTCCAAGTAAAATGTTTGGTTTCTATAAAGTAAATGAACTTTATTTACTTTTACTGCGTTGTTTGACAAAATATTTATTGATTTTTTTGTATGTGAAACTGCAGAAGTTTATCCACTTTTATAGTGTTGGAGAGTTGGAAAAAGTTTGTATATCAATATAATTTATATTAAAATTGTTTTTCACTTCTTATTTTTTGTTCATTATTGTTTCATTGGTTTATATGCAAGAACTAGTTAATAAGTCAACTTTCTACAAATTTGTTATCCTTTTGATTTGCTGGTATATTAATTGGTGTTTTTGTCCTTAAAAAGTTGATTTGACTTGCCCAGGTCGGTCACTATCAAATAGTATTATCAATTTAGGCATAAAAGATCAGTATGCTGATGCGCTAAGCCGGCTTGGTTTTGAATTTGAAGTATTAGCAGAACAGGTGACTATTCGTTTTTCTATTCTTAGCAGCATCACATGCATTGTGAGTCTGTGACTATTTGTTTCTTCTATTCTTAGCAGCATAAAAAGTGTTTTTAAATAGTTTTGTTACATTGTCAATTTTAGCTACTTTTGCTTGACAAAATAGTGTGTTGGTTCGCATTATGTTAAAAAATTTGCAACCTATTCAAGAGCAGAATGTGGATAGCTGCAATTCTAGACCAAAGGATATTGTTTAATGACCCATTTGTGTAATGTGGATATTGTTTCTTTTTTGTCCACCTGATGACCAAAGGATGCCGGGGATGCCCTTCCTGATGCCCCTCTCTTCCTTTATCTTGGCTTGGGACTGTTCACTGCACAAACATTGGTGGATATTGTTTAAACTTGGTAAATTTAATATCAGAACCTGCTGTCAGATAAATCATGTTGATGTTTTTCTGTTTAGAGATACGCTGAAATTCAGTTATATCAGTATCCTAATATTATGAAACAAAGATTTTAACTCCCTTGTGAATGTTGTAGAGTCTTAACCTCACTAAGTTGTTCCTTAGGAGCTACATATAATGTGGTAAAAATGCTATTTTTTCTTTATGGATCTTTTATCTTTTATATTTTAAATGGGGCAGTTACAGGCACTAGATCTTTCTGAATCAATTTGCTGTTCAGAACTGGTTTGAATATTGTTGCTCGAACATCAGTGTTGTTGAATGGTGGTAGTACTGACATGTGAAAAGTTCTCATCTTGTAGGAAGGAGATGCTTCCCTTGGAAATGGTGGCCTTGCACGTCTATCAGCATGTCAAATGGACTCTTTAGCGACTTTAGATTATCCAGCATGGGGGTAGTTTAACTTAAATTTAGACATGTTCAGTACACAAGTCATGGACAGTTTTTGCTTTTAGTATGTACAATCACTTCATCACCAGCATTATAACATTACGAAGTAAAATTACATAGTGCTACTGATAGCTACATTTCTTTGACAGATATGGGCTTCGATACCAGTATGGGTTGTTCCGCCAAGTTATTTTGGATGGTTTTCAGCAAGAGCGACCTGATTACTGGTTAAATTTTGGAAATCCTTGGGAAATTGAACGTGTTCATGTCTCATATTCTGTGAAGGTGATAAAGTATTTTTTGTGTGTCATGATTTCATTTAGAATTTTGATTCTATGTTTTTCTTGTTATTTTCAGTTTTATGGGACTGTTGAAGAGGAGAATTTCCACGGTGTAAAACGTAAAATCTGGAATCCTGGAGAGATGGTATATGGCAAATTGTTTATTGAAGTGCATCTCATGAAAACTTTTGAACAAGACATTCTGATTGTGTTGCTATTACAAGGTTGAAGCTGTTGCGTATGATAATCCAATACCGGGCTATGGGACAAGGAATACAATAAACCTTCGGTTGTGGGCAGCTAAACCTGGTGATCAACAGGATATCGTGAGCATCGATCGCTATTATTAGCAACTACAATTTCTTTTTTTGTTTTTGTTTCTTTTAAATTAAGTAGTTCTTGAAATAATATTGTTTGTTATGTGTATGTTTCTTCGGGTTATTGCTTTGTATTTGAAAATAGCTGTGGCCGTTTCTGTTGATTCATGTCTCAATTTTGGAGATAAATTTTCTAGCTTTTGAAATGCATCGGCTTTTCTTGTTTAATAGCTAGTGCATACCCCTAATGGCCAATAGGCTAGGTGATTCTACTGATTTTTTTGATAAAATGTCTTGTCACTGGAGTTATGTGGAAGATTGGAGGGGGAAAGTACATGGATTGCATTGAATCACTTTTAATGATTTACATGATTAAATATATGGTACAGGAATCCTTCAACACTGGTGATTATATCAACTCAGTTATAAACAGGCAGAGGGCTGAGACAATAAGTAACGTTTTATATCCAGATGATCGATCTTATCAGGTACTTGTGTATATAAAGTCCATATGATGTATTTGCATGTTTAGAGTTGATGATTAGTAAACGTTGTAGAATATGTTGCGTGTGATTTTTCCATATCTGGAGCAATGTCTTCTATGATGAGAGAAAATGACGTACATCTGATCACATTATTGCTTTAGGGGAAGGAACTCCGATTGAAACAGCAGTACTTTTTCGTTTCTGCATCAGTACAAGATATTATAAGGAGGTTTAAGGATAGCAACAGTAACTTTGATGAATTTCCTGATAAGGTGATGTCCTTTTAGTTGAATTCATAGTATACCCTTGTTGCTGTGGCGTTATGTTATTACAGTTTCTGCTGACTTATTTACAAGCTAGTGTTTTGTTTCAGATTGCCCTGCAGCTGAATGATACACATCCTTCTCTTGCAATTGCTGAGGTTATGAGGATACTTGTTGATGAAGAGCATTTGGAATGGAATCACGCTTGGCAGATGGTGTGTAAAATTTTTTCCTTGACAACTCACTCAGTTCTTCCAGAAGGGTTGGAGAAAATACCAGTTGACCTATTAGAAAGTCTTCTCCCACGACATTTGCAGGTTTGTATAATTCCCGTGCTTGATTACCACTTGCATATTCAAATATTTCAATTTTGTGTAACCCTGCTTGTGAAGCCTTAATCATGCTTTTGTTGCCAGATCATATATGATATAAACTTTTTTCTGATGGATGAGCTGAAAAAGCATTTTGGTCTTGACTATAGCAGACTTTCTCGCATGTCAATTGTTGAGGAAGGTGCTGTGAAGGTACGCTTCTATTTCTCGCAAGCAGTTTCATAATACTAAGTGCATTGAAAATATCTTTACTATTCAGTATTTTGTCATGAAGGTAAAAATTTAATAAATTTAAAAATCTTTACAGAGCATTCGAATGGCGAATCTGTCTATTGCTTGTTGCCATACAGTAAATGGAGTTTCTCGGATTCATTTGGAATTGTTAAAAACTAGAGTGTTCAAGGTAAGATTCAAAAATCATTCTCTTTAATCTGCTCTAGAATCATTTATGAAGTTTCAAAATAAACTAGAAGATGATTGGAAGATGAATTATGTGGTTGCTATAAGGTTTTATTGACTGATGTCTATATCTGAAATTCATAGAACTTCTTTAAGCTTTGGCACATAAATATAATAAATATATGAATTTCACTTCAATCTTAAGTGTTGTGAACGTGTATATGACTTATAATACGTGCAATTTCACCTCCATTGTTTGTATAGTTTTTATTTACTGATGTGTATATCTGAAACTTGTAGGACTTCTATGAGCTTTGGCCCGAAAAATTTCAATTTAGTACAAATGGTGCCACACAGGTAAATTAATTTGTAATTTTATTTATCAATGATCTCAGCTTCTGTTGTTTCGTCTTCTGTTTGATGTTTTGTCAACTTGGACGGTGAAGCAAACTTGATTTCTTTGTTACTTGCTTAACAACGGAAGAGACTATATTGCTGTTTCTCAATCTGCAATTATCTCATGATGCCTAGTTTTAGACAGTACATGAGAACTAGGATGCCGGAGCATCAGGCTCCATCTCATTATCTCCCTTTTTGAGGAGACCATCAGGTGTAAAACCTGGCACTTTGTTTTTTTTTTATAGTTTGTGTGGTCGATTTAATTTGTCTTTATTTGATTACATTCACCTGAGGTCCGACCATATTGTCTTCTCATGATTTATATCGTATCAATTTTTCACGAGCTCTAGGCCAGGCTTGGGGCCATTGAGTTGAATAACCCAAATAAAAGGCATGTTTCTAGCTTTAGCTGCACAGTCTCAGAATTTACAATGAGGCTTACTTGCAGCCCAAACTCTCCTAACTATTGATTAATCGCCTACTATATCATAAATGCACAATTCAGGTATTATCAAGCTGTTGATAGTTGAGCTATGTTAAATCCAGAAGTAACAAAAACACAGCAGATGAAGATAATCCTGGTTGAACATGTTATGGAAAACTTGCTTCTCAATTAGCTAACTTGGACAATAGACTCATTTTGGGACAATGTGATGTGAACTTCCCTAACTTAATGCTATCATGGTATGAGAATCTAAGTATTATGATGAAATATGCCTAATAAACATGCCCTAGTCTTATAATTAAAGGGCCAATTTGGATCCAATAAGCCTTCATGGGCCTCTCTTACTCCAAAAGCTAGCTCAAGTAAGGCTTTTCCAAAGCTTATATCGCCTCCCCTAGAATTGATGTGGGACTCACCCAACACATAAGTCAGCCCATTAGTTGAGATTTCTTTAGTAGTTTTTTGTACTACTTTGTCTACTTTCTAGTGACATTTTTCCATCTTTAGGCATTATGCCTCCCTTTTTGTCCTATTTCTCTGGTTCTTTAAATACTTTTAGACACCTGTAGGCGAGTAAGACTTGTTAGTTTGTTTCTTATTCTCAAATGTTTCTTTCGCTTGGTTTTGATCGGTGTTAAAGTACGACATAAAATACAAGGACATAGAAGTTATAAGTGGTTGTAGTAGCTGAATGCCTAACGTGTTGCTCTATGCTTAATTTTGAAAGTGAAATAGATTTTATGTAATAAAATATTGTTGGAT
Source organism: Piper longum (assembly GCA_032619315.1). Lineage (NCBI taxonomy): Eukaryota > Viridiplantae > Streptophyta > Magnoliopsida > Piperales > Piperaceae > Piper > Piper longum. The sequence continues at coordinate 9,098 of JAVDBV010052803.1, forward strand.
TTGTGTAAAAAATGAGAGTATATGTCAAATGAAATGTTTTGTTATCTTCTTTTTTTTCCTCGTATATTTGATATCCAGCGTCGCTGGATTGTGGTGAGTAATCCAACACTGTGTGGTCTCATTTCGAAATGGCTTGGAACCGAAGCTTGGATACGAGATGTTGACCTCTTGATAGGCTTAAAACAGCATGCAGAGAATCCGCAGCTTCAACATGAGTGGAAAATGGTATGTCACTACTCTCATATACCTTTTTTATGCTTTTTATTTATGCATGCCACTCAGTCATTTATAAAAAAAAAATTGCCATGGGGCATGGTTACCTTGGGGGTTGCCTTTAGTAAGGATACAACCATCTCTTTTAGATGCAATGTGGTGTTTGTCTGAAATGATATTTGTACTTGACAAATCTTGTTATATCCAGGTCCGCAGGGTCAATAAAATGAGACTTGCTCAGCACATTGAAGCAATAAGTGGTGTCAAGGTTCAAAATACACCTGCGTGGTTTATACTCTTACATATTAAATTGGTTATGTTTGCTGCTTTTCCTTGTAGTTTCTTGTTGCTAATTTTTATGTACTTGAATTTGAAGGTAAGTCCTGATGCAATATTTGATGTGCAAGTGAAGAGAATTCATGAATATAAGAGACAGTTGCTTAACTTATTTGGCATCATTCATCGTTATGACTGTATAAAGGTAAGATTACGAGTGTTCTGTATGGTATAGTGTAAATTTTGTTTATTGCTTTCTACTCTGCATTGAGAGCTGTATGCCACTTTTTCTGTTGTTTGAGTAGGGTTATAAACAACTTTATAGTAGTATGCTGGGAAGTTATTTATACCTTCTATGATACAGAACATGGAAAAAAGTGCCAGGATGAAAGTTGTACCTCGTGTGTGTATTATTGGAGGCAAAGCAGCCCCTGGTTATGAAGCCGCAAAAAAGATTATCAAACTTTGTCATGCTGTAGCAGAAAAGGTGAACAGTGATCCTGATGTTGGAGACACTTTGAAACTGGTAAGTTCTCATACTTTTTATCTGCTAGATTTTTAACGGCCACCCCATGTTCCCTTTTAAGAAAGAAATACGTATCCTCAATATGGTTGGTTGTTCCAATTTCTGAATACAAAAGCTCTCAGGAGATTTTTTGTCCTTTGCTCTGTTTCCAAAGTTATTAATCTTTGTTCACTATTCTAGTTTCTAGGTGTGAAACTCTAAACCTGTTTGCTTTTGGAGATTGATTGCTGGATTCACCCGAACTGTAAAACAAAGTCATGAGAAAGCCTAATGATGTTTCCCTATGATGAATAAAACCGTTCTTAGGGACTTTGTTCTAATGGAAATAGGATATAGCTTTTTTCTGCAAAATATCAAATGAAACCTATATGATTTATCAGTTTTCTCTTTACAAAATATTACGAGTCTTGGGAACCTTTTTTCCTAAGAAAACTAACAGTCAATATCCATTTGCAGAGGCATTGAAGCAAAGGCCCAAACTATGTCAAGTTCATGAAGTAGATCTTGTCAAGAAAAAGAAGCTAGAAGAGTTTGAAATAGTGGCGATGGATGAGTAGTATAGTGCTATTTTATAGAGAAAGCTGCAACCAACATTGAGGGATCATGGTCATGTTATTATCTTATGTTCTATGGGATCCAATTTTTCAAGCAAACCACTTTGCAATTTGGACGCTAGTATAAACCTGATGTCATATTCTATAAACAAGATGTTCGGTTTAGGAGAAGTGAAGTCAACCACCATAAAATTGTAGATGGCTAACAAATCATATTTATTTTGAAGGACTGAGAATGAGAATGTATTAGTAAAAGTCAATAAGTTTATCTTATTAGAAGATTGTGATTTTAGACATGGCGGAAGATAAGGATGTTTCAATCATCATGGGCAGCCCTTTTCTTACTACCGATCACATTATAATTGATGTAGTTGTGGGAGAGTTGATCATGCATGTATTTAATGAGTCTGTGGTGATTAATGTTTTTGAACTAAGTGACTATTTGGATGATTTCATGGCATACTTGGAAGAGGAGCAATGTGAGGATTTAAAGTGTAGGAGTTATTTTGCTCTTATGATGACAACGGAGAAAGAAAAAAAGACAAAAATCTAGAACAAAACATCCTTGTTCATCTAAAGCTTCCACCAATGACCAAGCTCATGCCTACCATATTTCAAATAGTTCTAAGTTGACTTTTTCTATGAATTTTTCTTTGAGTCCTATAGCACCTCTGGAGTTGAGGGAAGGAAGGGGGGGGAGGGGGTGTTGGGGTGGGAATATAATCATCATAGGAATGATCTCACTCACCACTCTATTACTTATATGATCCATGAACTTGGGTGA
>JAVDBV010052804.1:0-11325 GCA_032619315.1 Piper longum
GTCTATTGGCCACTAGGTATATATATATATATATATACCTAGTGGCCAATAGACCCACAAATTGTCAAACGCTTAGATCTCACCACGTGGGATTGTTTTTGTTCACCGGATTCCACCGCCGCTGCAACCTTTTGGGGCATTTTTTGGCTACGACAATCCACCTCCGGTGAATCTAACTACCCTGAATGATTCCCCTTGCCGAGATCTTATATTTGAGACTAGCCCTGACCACCGCCTTGGCTACAAGTGCCACCGGCGACTTCACCTACCATGGTGGTATTTTCCCCACTTTGGCCAATTCTGGCCTGCCATCATTGATCCTTGCCTCTGACACCTTCCTCACTTGAGGGCTGACATTTTGAGACCAGCCTCGGTTACTGTGACAGCCGGAATCATTGATAGTGACTCCACTTTCCCGATGGCATTTACCCTTCTATCCGGCCATTTTCTGGCCAATCAGCGGCTACCTCACTGACCACTGCCCCATCACCATTTGTCGATCGTGACCAGCAGCCTACCGAGCCGCCATCTATAGTTTTTGGCGACAGATAGGCCGTTGACCCGCCGTGCCTGTTTGCCCATGTCCGTATTTGTTTGCTCGCGTTTACGTTCGGCCAGCCTGAATCCATGTTTGCCAGCTAGTGTCATCCTTCACGTCCACTTGTCCATACCCGTTTGTGACCTCGTCCGCCCAGCCAACCCAACCCACCATGTTATTTAACCCAAACTGACTTAATTGGATGGATAGAAACTTAAACATGTTTCCTCGTGTTTGGGTCTGATAACCCATGTACACCTCTTTTTCCTATCCTCGATTACTTGGTCTTGACATCTCCACAAGATGGGGAAGAGATAAGAAGAGATGAAGATAGGAGGTTGAGAAGGTCTGACTAACCACCACAGAATAGCTTGAAGTGCCCCCGATATCATCTGACTGACCACCACCAGAGGAGAGCCTCACCGTGGCCGAAGAAATAGTCATGAAAGGTTGTTTCTTACTATTTTGCAAGCTATTTTCATTGAAGTTTGGAGCCACCGACCGACCAACTGGTGTAGACCTCGGCCACACCATTACATCCAAGAGCTTCCTTGAAACACCGATCACAATCCCAGATCAAGCCCTGCTGTGACAGCCAGCCACTCTCCACAGATAAAAGGAGTTAATACCAGAAAAACGTCACCAAGTTTGAATCCACTATTTGGCAAACCCAATACCCCACCAGCCACAGCACAACCTTCACTAGATCCTCCTCATATTCGGGAACAAAACCCATCCAAGAACTACTACTGGAGAAGCCCAAAGTTGCCAGAAAAGCCTCAAGAAGAGGCTTGCGGAGCAGCATAGAAGTAGAAAATAGCAACAATACACCAGTTTTAGCCCCTCTGTGCAGCCATCCCACATCGCCGCTGCTTCCAACAAACTCTCCTTAATACTGAGAACAAATCTTGACCGAGATCCACCAGAGGGGAAACCCATCATAGCGGTAAAATCACCCAAAAGACCGTCACTGAAGTAGTGTAGCAGAAGAGTTCGGCCATCTTCCTGACCTCCGTCCGGCTGATCTCCGCCACCACAGATCAATCCATTGCGTCCAATAGATTGCCCTTGTCTCCGGAAACAATCCCATATCAAACCCCACAACAATAAGCCGTCACCTTCACTGAAAAATGGAGAAAAAGCTCGGCTGAAAATCGGTTCCGCTGGAAGTTTTCACTGCCATTGCCACCCTCCGCTATCACCACTAACCACCGCACCACCTTTGAATCACTCGTCGGTCAGAGATCTACAGTTATAGGTGATCGCCAGTTGCCGCAGTCACAGGGAACGCTGTTTCCGAAGCCCAAAAGTCACCATCACATGACAGGAGAAGTCGGGTCTGTCATGCCTGTTTATGCATGTTCATATCCAAGACCACATCCCGCTACCCCATGATCTAATCGAATCTGAACTAACCCAGACCATGACCGTGAAGCTAGACCGCATCTGTGATCTGCCCACGACCCAAATTGAAACTGGCACAGCATGCGCCACCTACATCCCGGAGCACACAAAAATATCCAGAAGTTTGCTTGCGCCACCCGGTCTGGTTCAGCATTTTTCTGGTTTGAACCAACCTGAAGTAGTATGGTTTAGTCAATTATCACTCTGAGAATAATGTGAAAGCCTTCCCGACTTTAGATTGAGACGAAACTTGATACCCCACTATTTTTGGATGCTCCAGACATAGTGGTTATTTTGACTATTTTAAGACAATAAAGGGATGAAGGAGGGTATTTGAGTCAAAGATCTCAAAGGAAAATCTATTTAAATGAAAAAAAAATCACTATTTTATGTAAAGTATAAAATAAAAGAACAAATAGTGGATTGTGGGTACTAATCTCACCGAGGTCTGACTTAGGGATTTGAGTTGAACCCTAAGGAACCATATAAAATCTTCAGTTTTATTCCTCATTCGCGACATTTTATTTAGCTCGCATGATTTCTTTTCGCGACGACGGTGCAATTGATACCCCCAAACCCTCAAACTTGAAGGGTAGACAGAATCACGGTGGTTGAAATCCCATGCTCAAACATATTTTTTGCCACTCCACTGGGGACCAGGTAGAAGGTACCAGTGTTATTTGAAGGAGTTAGTGGGCCGTAGACAATGGTTGTAGCACGACAAAGGAGTGTTAATGAAGATAATCTATCCACATCAACTCAAGGAAGGCCAATACAATTTGAAGTAAACATGGAAGCATGCTAGCACATAGCAAGAAATGTGTGCGAAAAATTCTAACAGCTCAAAGTGGGGTTGAACAATGGAAATCAAAGAGGAATTACTCTAAGCAAAAGAATGATGATACAAAAAGAATACAACCAATGTCCAAGAAGCAATGAAGAGATGAAGCATTTGTCAGAAGGCAGACAAGGACTTTTGATGCCAACAAATTAGCTAAGTGGAGGACAAGTACAGAATCAAGCTATTGAAGAAAGAATCTTCCAAGTGAAGATCAGATGCAGAGAATCGAGGATATGATGCAACAAGTGCTCGCTCATATGCTATAGGCTAGTGGTGCAACCGGGAGCTTGTCGAGACGAGAAGACGACCATCCCATGCAATGTCCAACAATGGACCAACCCTTGCAAGCCAGAAATATGTCTTCAACCTCCGTAAATCCAATTGTATCAACTTCACTCCTAGCTACAAGAACAACTGGCATAACATTGAGGGATCAAGCCAACATCCCTCACAAAATTAACAATTTTTCTTTGATTTCAGGTACTGAGTCCATCCACCAAGCATCTACAACATCTACTTCACCACCCAAACAGATTTGGATGCTACACTTCCAAGTGTCACAATCAAGTCAAAGCGAGCCCTTTCAACTTCCACACTCTGCATGACTTCCATAGCCACCATACTAATAGGCATCATACTCATACAAGTGGTATGACCTTTCATGCTCCCAACAACCATCTTCCATGGTGTTCGCACCATCAATCACCACCATAGTGCCCAGTGCCCATCCTAGTGCCACCACCAACAATATTAACAAGTCAAAAGCCAACTTCTGTTACAGCTTTTTTGACAAGCCATCCACAAGCCCAGTTGCCAACTATGCTAGCAATACTAATGTCAGACTCATACTATGATGAGTTGAAAGTCAAAATAAATATACAAGCCGTACTTATGATTCCTTTGATTGGAAAGAAAGACAAAGAATTAACTGAAGCAACAAAGTGTCTCTGCCTCTTAGCTGATGAAGTCTACAGAGAAGTTTTACCAGAGAAGTACAAACATCCTACCTTTACAAAGTTTTATGGAGACGACAACCGTGAAGATCACATCACAATCTTCGAGATTGAGTGCAGAGCAATCTCAACAAATGGAAAGTTAAAACTACAATTCCCATCATCTCTCTACGGCTAGGCACTAAGATTGTTCAACAAATGTCCACCTAGATTGATCAACTCATGGTAAGAACCCATTGAGCAATTCACAACCCACATTCAGTCAATGGAGATCCCGATAAAGATTGGGCACTTAAGGCAATGTCAGAAAAAGTCAGGTGAAGAATTTGCCACATATGTGAAAGGATTCAAAAGTCTGACATCTCAAATGAAGGAGACTCCAGAGATTAAAGAGTTGGTGAAGATATGTGCAATGAATGCTGGATCAGCTATATGGTTCCTAAGTGGTGCACAATACAATACATCTAAAGAACACATTCAGAGAGTGCAAATATATGAGGAACTCAACAAAATTTTAGCTTCAACAAAGAATGAAGGAGCCTAAAACAATTCGGTTACCGAGCTTAGTCACATGGATCATGAGTGGCAAGTGAAGATGAAGAATGAAAGTGAAAATTCAAGAGATGCACCTTGAGAACCTCAACAACGACGTTGATAGAGAAATATAGAGGATTACACCTTAAACATTAGAGTTACTGATAGATGGTTCGACATGTTTAAGATAAAAGGAAAATCATGCCTTGGACTTCGAAAAATCTGCCGAAGCCAGAAGATAAGAAGAAGGAAAACATTTATCAATTTCACCATAGGTTAGGTCATCCGATGGTAAAATGTCAAGACGTGATGGAGAAGAGCAAAAAGTTACTTGGCAAAGGTGATATTAAATATAATGCTTCAGCTGCAAACATGATGACAGTGAGCCACTTATCTTCACCAATGAAGTCTCATAAAGGAAAAGAGAAACAAGGATAGAAAATGGATGTCCAAATGGTTAAAGTCAAAGACATGGAGGTGTCACCTGCTTCCACCGAAGGAGTGAGGAAAGTATATTTTACACCTCTATTGATTCAAAAGTTTGAAGTTCAAGCTGATCAAAGTGCAAGACTTTGGAACGGAAAGAAGTTTGATAAAAGAAAGGTGGAAGACCAGCTAGTTGTCCAAACAAATTCAACTCAATAGGAAGTCAAGTCGAAGAATTCAATGCAACATAGAAAACAAGACTTCGCCCGGTGTCCAACTTTTGCAGAAAGATAGTAATCCAAGGTAGGAAGTGATATTGCATTAGAGGAGACACAAGACTTATTGCAATTGATCATAATGGTTCTTATTTAGATCTTGTCACCCGAATCTTAAGCATTTTTTGTATGAACGGTCCTTTTATGATTAAATGCCAGTTAGTTGATGAAAGTTTGAAGTATTTGATCACAATCGCCAGCAATGAAGACTTGACGAATGTAGTCGAAGAGCGAGAAAAGTTCAACTCTTTGACTCCACTTCTTTGTGTTACCGAAGACATCAAGATCACCATTCAACTCGACATTGGACAAGAAGCTGGGTCTTCAATTAAAATCACTAGTACTAATAGTGTTGAAAGAGAAACAACAAACAACTCAACAAATAGTAAGAGGCATTGCTAAAGAACAGGGTTGCCTATGGAAGGAAAAGAAAACACCATGTCAGCTTGTCACCTAAGAAGCTTGATGCCCCAAAGAAGAAGCAACATATGAAGGTAGAGAAAAATATGTCATTCTCCCATTGCCACTTGAATCTACAAAGCAGAAGGAAAGAAGTCTAGATTTGGAGACCACGATTGTCGAGTAAAGAAATTACTACTAAAGATCAACATGATTGTGAGCTTCCACACCATAACCCAGGAGGGTTTGCCCTATAATAGAAAATGCAAAAAAAAATGTTGAAAAAGGAGAAAATGCAAAATAAAAAAAAGAGAGAAAAAGAAAAAAAGAATGAAAATTATATTTCTTTGATTATTCTTTTAAATTTGTTAAAAATAAGCGAGGAGGCTGATGAACTGGCTCAAACAAGAACATGTTTCCCCGTGTTTGGGTCCGATAACCCATATACACCACCTTCTCCTATCCTCGATTACTTGATCTTGACATCTCTACAAGATGGGGGGAGATAAGAAGAGATGAAGATAGGAGGTTAAGAAGGTTTGATTTGAGGCCTTGAATTGTAGAACTGATAAATTACCCCAGACATCCATAAACACCCAAACGATGAAGGAGAATGAGGGGCTCGTTGCATTGAAGAAAATTGAAGAAGATAAGAAACAACAAGGAAGAAGAAGCAGAAAAGGAAAAGAGGAGAAGGAGACAAGCCCCTCGCTAAAGACCCACCTCCAAAGACCCCCAAGATCACCAGAGCATAGCTTGAAGTGCCCCCGACACGTCAAGCTGACCACCACCGCGAGCCTCACTGTGTCCAGAGAAATAGTCACGAAAGTTTGTTTCTTACTATTTTGTAGGTTATTTCCATTGAAGTTTGGAGCCACTGACCAGCCAACCTGTATTGACCACAACCACACCATCACATCCAAGAGCTTCCCTGAAATGCCGGTCACAATCCTAGATCAATCCCTGCTGTGATAGGCAGCCACCCTCACCTGAAAATAGCCAAGAAGTGGCCCACTGGAGAAGAAAGGAATTAAAACCAAACATGCGTCGGCAAGTTTGAAGCCACCGTCCAGCAAGCCCAAGCCACTGCCAACCATGCCACAACCTTCATTGGATCCTCCTCACATCTAGAAGCAGAAACTATTCGAGAACCACTGCCAGAGAAGCTGAAAGTTGCTAGAAAAGCTTTGAAAAGTGGCTTGCCGAAGCAGAGTAACAGCAGAAAACAACAACAAGAAACCAGTTTTGGGCCCTCCGTACGGCCATCCCAGGTCGCCTCCAGTCATGCCGCTGCTTCCAACAGACTCTTTAATAATGGGAACAAATCCCAATCGAGATCCACCAGAGGAGAAGCCCATCACCGCCGTAAAACAGAAGTGTTTGGCCATCTTCCCAACCTCTGTCCTGCTGTTCACAGCCACTGCAAGTCAATCCACTGCCTCCAATAGATCGCCCTTGCCTCTGGAAACATTCACCGATCAAGCCCCACTGCAGTAAGCAGCCACATTCACCGGAAAACGGTAACAGAGCTCAGCTGACAATCAGTTAGGCTGGAACTTTCCAAAGCCACCACCACCCTCCAGTACCACCACCGACCACAACACCACCTCCAAACCATTCGTCGATGGATATCTATAGTTTTGGGTGATCGCTAGTTTCCGGGAATGCCATCGCCAGAGCCCAAAAGTCCCTGTTGCACCACCAGAGAAGTCAGGTTTGTCGGTCCCATTTATGCATATTCGTTTCCATGACCACATCCTGCTGCCCCATGATTTGATTGGATCCTAACTGACCCGGACCACATCCGTGATCAGCCTGCGACCAGGATTGAAACAGGCGTAGCATGTGCTACCTGCATTGTAACACCCCGATTTGGCTCACCCGTGAACCGACCCGAAAATGCTACCGCCAACCGAACCATTCACTAATCTACAAGATTCGGTTATGCCGACCCGGATCTACTCTCGGCGTCTTAAGATGAAGATACGATTCTCGATATGCATGGATGAATGCACAAAAACCCTAACATGCTACTACATGGATGACATGATAATTAATTCACACACATCAACACAATTGCAATAAAATCAAAAAGGAATTCCGAGTAAAAACGGACAAAACCTCCCCTAAAAGTGCAATTAGGGGTCACCCTATCAAAATGATATATACAACTATATATGGATATATCAACAATTTCATTCACAGAATATAATCTACTATGTACTCATTCTCGAGCTTGGGTCTCAGCCCACCTACACGTCCTCTTCATAACTCACATCGTATCATCATGTCTGCATTCAATTACAACGTATCATCATCTCTTTGCATATTCTCACATCAATTTTAATATAATAAAATCATAAACACAATATTAAAAATTCAATCGTTAAACATGTGTCTGTGCAAGAGACCTCACTGCTCCTTCGTCCAAGCTAGCACATCCAATCAAGCTCATCACCTACATATATTATAAAAAGTCGTTAGTAACGAGTGTTACCAGTCCTAAAAATAACTAATATCAAACTGGCACAGAAGAGCTAACCCTCCCGTTGAATGAAAACCATCGTATACTTCCTCAAGAACTCTCACAAGGGCACAAATGGGAGCCGTCACCCTCGAGCGGCAGCATCCCCTTTCCATCTCATTATCTTTCCTTGTCCATCTCATCTATTGCGTCTTGCATCAAATCTCATTCTCGTTCATCTCAACCCTCTACATCCTCCATATTACTCCTGGCCTTGAGCCGAATGCCGAGTACTCTCAGGCAGTTGCCTTTAGTACCCTTTGAACCACAAGTCCGGACATGCGCTGTACTAAAAAGTACCCGTAAACCTCCATGTTCTCCGGGTGTGAAGAACTCAAACATATAGTTAGCAGGATCCCTCGGGATGAAGTGGGTCCACCCCAACATCAACCTGAAGATGAGCACATGCCTTATCTGAAGCCATGGCCGCCTCCCTCTTTCCATCTCTAACTAAAAACACGAAAACTATACATATATATAGGCCTGGGTAGGGAATTTAATATAATAGGCTCGAAGGTAACTTGTGGTGGATTTTGTTTTCGAAAACATACTCGAGGGATCTCATCCTTGAGGGTTATTAATCTGGAAATGCAAACGGCTAAATGACCCGAGTTAAATGGGATCCAATAAAATGCCACTTAACTCGTCCTGCAAGTAGAAAACCAAACATACGATAGAATAGAGCGTAAAACAGAGACGAGTCCTAAACAGACCTCGTAGAAGCTTCAAGCGTGTCATCGCTCCTAGGCGGCGAGCTCCTACTCCGTACCTACATCAAATCTAAAAGCTAACACCCGCTAACTAAATAATGCATCAACTCAATAAACATTACACACAATACAATTATCATCGAACAAAAAAATGAACAACCATTAGTGTATATAATTCTAAGTCATCCTATTCATACCAATTTTATTATGTTTTTCTAAATTGCATCGTAATTAACTATCATGCTCATACTCGATCTATCTCATTAGATTACTTAATCCTCATCACTCTTAATCACATCATGTAATTCATCGTTTCATACACATTTAGGCATTCATCATATCAATTACTCAACCCTAGCATGCTGTTTAACAATCATCAATTTTAAATAATAAACTTAGGGGTAAATTATACCTCGCGTCGTCACCAATCGGCGACGGCTAGGGTTTCATCATGCGTACATCTCGAACCTCGAATTGGATACTCAACAGCATCCGAAGTTCGATCAGGTTTGATTGGGTGAACTCCGCGAAAGATCTGGCGAATTCAAACAATCCGGTTTTCCGACGGTTTTCCGGCAACATAGTGGTTTTTCGGCAACTTTCATGTGGTTTATCGGCGAGAGTCGCCGGCGGCGTCTACTAGCCGGATAGTGGTCGTATTGGGTACCAACGGAACTAACTCGGTGAGCCCAATGTGCCTGTGGTGTCGACGTAGCCGACCGAGGCGGCGGCTCGCCAGAAAATGGTAAAAACACGCGGTAGCTATGGGTGGCTAGAACTGACCGGCCAGGGTGGCGATCAGCTCGAATTCCTATCGGGGACGGTTGCTGGGTGGTCGGTGATGCCGAGGCAACTACTCGATCGTGACTGTGTTGGTCTCCAGTGGCGCGATCGACGACGGAAGCGTGTCGCATGGGCGCGGCTTCCTCGCTTTGTGGCGTTCAGGCAACGGCCGAGAGCGCTCAGGGCGGCACGGCGACACCATGGTGGGGTGGAGCTGCGTCGGTCGGCGGCCGGGCGGCGGCCGCTCAAAGGGCAGCGGGAATAGGGATTGGCAAGGAAGATGTGTCGAGGAAAAAAAAAACAAGTCGGGTGGCAAACTCGTTGATATTACTTGACTCGTTTCCGGCTCGAGTCAAGAATAAAAATTAGGTCGCCGTAAATTCTAAAACAAATTTGGGAAAAATCCCATAAAATCAAACAAATGCTAAAACATCATAATGATATGCTCTATGACTATCAACCTACCCAAATGCCCATAACGCACCCTAACACGGTAAACAGCTTAAAACTATTTCTACGATCACAAAATAAAAATAAAAAATGTAAAATCATCAACTGTATGCTCTCATACATTCTAATAACTCATTCTTTGCTCATTCATGTCGTTATCATCACATCCTCGGTACACATGACCCTCATGGCTTATACACACGACCGGCGTCGGCTCGGTACACGTGTTCTAAAATATACTCAACTCAAACTGACGATTGAACCAATCGGCTAATGACTATAAAACCGTGACTCGAATCACGGGTTTTACAAGCATCCAGGTGCACCTAGAAATATCTAGACGCCTGAGTATGCCATCCAGTCTGGTCTAACATTTTTCTGCTTTGAACCATCTTGCAGTCTATTATCACTCTTGGAATATTTTGAAGACCTTCCCGACTTTGTATTGAGACGAAACTTGATACCCCACTATTTTTGGATGCAATGATGGGGCTATTTTGAAGATTTTATGACAATAAAGGGATGAACATGGTATTGGAGTCGAAGGTCTCAAAGGCGAATTGATTTAAAGGCAACAAAATTCATTATTTTGTGTATAGTGTAAAATAAAAGAAGAAATAGTGACTTGTCAGTATCAATATCACCGTGGCTTGACTTAGGGATTTGAGTTGAACCCTAAGAAATGACGTAAAAATGTTGAGTGTTTATTCCTTGTTCGCTACATTTTATTTAGTTTGCATGATTTCTTTGTGCAGCAAGTGCACCTTTGGTCCAACCGAATCCTCTAACTTGAAACTAAGACTGAATTGTGGGGGTGGAAATCCCGCACCCAAACATTGTTAAATGTCTATTTATTTATTATTTAATTATTTATTTATCTTTACGAGCATTTAATTTGTTATTTACTAGTTTTTTGTTTTTTTGCTTGATGTTTACTAGAGTACTTATTATTTTGTTTATTGTTCTTTTATTTATTTGACTAGTTTTAGCTTTTTATTTATTTAGTGAATGTGTGTGTGCCTCGTTTTACATGTCAGATAGTGTTTAGTTATTTCCTTTGCATTGGCCTTTTAATTGACTATTATTATTGTTAATGTGAGCACACATCACTGCCATCCATTATATGGAGTTGTTAGTCTTTTGCTTACTGATGGGTTTTGATGTACGTCCCGCAGTCTAAGCCCGCCATAGATGTGCCAATGCACTTGGAGCTTGGATTACAAGTCCATTAGAAGTCTTTTCAATTTTATCGCTATAGTGTATCGTTGATAATTTTCAAATTGAAGGACGTGTTAAGTAGCTGTTTAATTCGACCCAATAGCACAGACCATCTAGACATATTTTATTTCCGTGCTTAATAACCCTTGAAGATAAGATCCTTAGAGTTATTTTCAAACTTAGATTTACCTCCCATTGCATTCAAGTCTACTTATATAATTCCCTTCCCGCCCTATATATATATATATATATATATATAGGGCGGGAAGG
>JAVDBV010052805.1:0-14423 GCA_032619315.1 Piper longum
TGCATATATATATATATATATATATATATGCACACGCGCACTTCCAGACCATGGCAGTAAATTAATTAAGAAGCCTCCCAATGAACTTCACTCTCAATATCTTCTCCATCTCCTTCTAGCCAAGCTCTGTTGGACCGGACAGGACTGATTTGAGTGGTCTCCCTATGGAAGTTCCAATACGCCTGAAAAACGCACTCCCCATGTGAGATAGTGAAATGGTCCTATATTTATATCCCAGGCTTCCCATAAACATATATCCCACCTTGATTAATTAGCTCTTAAGTATTCACATTAGATTATTGTCCAATACAGCAATGATCTAATTTAATACCAACATGGTTTCTCATGAAATCATCACTGCCGTCATCTTCTAAACCTGCCTGACGTTTTGATATTGGATTAACCAAAACATGAGATTAGTTTATGTTCTTGATTCTTCTCTAACCCACTTCTGATTAGCTGGACAGCTCCCCTCCCATTTTGTTATTCAACTTTCTGTCCTTGTTGCCCACATCCCAATACTAGAAGCAATACATGCATGCCCAGGGTCTTCTATATATAGTTTAAATAAGTATGATTCGTAATACAGGCCGGGTGGATGAATATCGGCCTGTGCGAGTCTGAATCAAAGCATTGAGATAAGAAATTACGTGGAACTTATTTTACACAAAGTATAAATTCAGTGGTCCCTGTATATGCCTTTTTTCATACACATGATGTTATCTATATACATTAAAAAGTTGCATCTGGTTTTTAGCTATTCGTCTTGAGGAAGTGTGTATGAACAAATTTTTAGTTATCACGATCGAGACAAGAACATCCGGTTTGTCGCAAACCATATAGCCATGACAGCTTCATTCGCTCACATGTTGAAGTTGTGAGAGGAGAGGTGGTATCCTGTGTCCAAATTACATATCTGTGAACAGAGTTTGATGCAGTTCTTGCTTTTCTTCGTGGCTATGGTCGCCGTGGCCAGGGTTCTATGAAACTTCTTTCTCGCATGTCTGGATACAATGGTTGGTCAGAGGCTTAATAAAGTAAGTAAATATAAGTAATAACTAATTGAGTGAAGATAATACAATTAAGTATATTAATATAGAGTTCCATTTTCCCATGATCGGTTGATTTCTTTGTTGATAGGAATTTATATGACGTGGTCCTACTTAGTTAGCTTCCTCTCTTTCTTATTGTTTGATTGTTAGATTTTTTATCTTTTTTTTCGGTTGCTTTCACCTTTCACCTTTCACCTTTATATGTATTTGAGTTGAATTCTTTATTGACGCATATATACCTGATTATTTTCATGAGTGGAGCATAATAGGATCGATGATCCTGATCAGAGAGAAAAAAAAAACAACTAACTCTCAGGCTTTTTTATCCACTAAAGATCACCATTTGTCTCAAGACCTTCAGGAGGATATCTGTTGAATTTATTGATAAACACTGAAATTTTCTATCCAACTCTCCTTGTTAAGACTGATAAGTTACATCTTCATGGAAATAAAATATGTAATGCTCTAGGTGATTTGTCAAGGACTGAAAAAAAGGGTTTTGTCACCGCATAAAGCCTCCACATACTAATTCGTCACGGAATTCTGCCACGGGCTAAACAAATAGTTTTATATGGAAAACATTGACAAAATTATTTGTCACGATCATTTGGCACAACAGCAGCTGTAGCAAATTAGTTTCGGGTTTTATTGCGGACAGCAGCCGTAGCCAATTTGCCAACATAATTAATCATAAAAATCATGTAAAAACAAGGGAAAAGTTTGTAAACCCGAACGTCCACGGAGGAAAGGCGATTAGAACGTACACCAAAGATATACTTGAAGTAATTACGTGCAATATGTCATGTGAAGTAGTACATTGACCTTTGTAAGCAATGCATCATTGAGAGCTTTAATAAGGAGGTTATCCATCAAAGTAACAACTTTGTAGGTTAGAAAACAGCTTGATCAATGAATAGTCTCTCTTAGGGTTGTCTGTCTAGTCATTTGGACTTCTTGGTATGTGTAGATGAGCCCCATCTCTCGGTGGTTGCCGCCGGACAGCCAGACCAAACTCACAATTGGATGCAAAGTCCATCCCACATCTGATGAACACATGACCACGTATAAATTATAAACGAAGATGTCACAATTTTAATTAATTTGTTGTTCGGAGTTTATCATTTTCAGAGTCTTCTGAGCATGAACGCAATATAAAATAGCCTGTACTTTAATATATGTTACTGTAATACGTATAGTTCCTGCCTAATTTTTCTATAGAATGACATTCTTTTAAAATGATACGGGGGTCTCTTGATTAGACATGACTGCTCAATCTTTGATGATGCAGACCGAGTTGCTTGCTCACACATTAAATAATCTACCGCTTCTTGATTATTAGACGAAGACAAAGAGTTCCTCATACCGACTACAAAGTTTAACTGCCACAACATTCTTGCATTGTATCAGTATCCAACTAATGGCTTCAATTTTTCAATCGTTCAAGATTTTGTACAGATTTATGCAAAGTGGTCTATTATTATTTATTAAATATTTTAAGGTCCGAAAAAGTGTCTTCTTGTTTTTCAATTTATTATAAAAAAATACCATCAACGCGCGATAACAAAATCCATCATTGATGTAAAAATAACTAAATAAAATTAATGTGAGGATGTTTTTTTATTGACAAATCAAAAAATTTAATAACAAATTTGTTGTAACTCATCTATATATACATTTTTATAATAATCTCCGAATTGGTGTTATCAATCATTTGCATCTCCCCACACTGCAAGTTAATTGAGTTAAACATGAGTGGTCTCAAAGGTTTATGTCCACATGTAAATATTTAAATGTAGTTTCTGAAGAGTTTTAAATAGAGTTAAATAGTTTTTAATCATAGCCGATATTATAACCCATATAGATTCGTTTATAAGTACTCAGAACTTGCTAAGTTTTTTTTGTCAAGAGCAACCACAAAATTAATTTCACATCCAATATTTACATAAATAAAATTTATTATATTACATTAGTGAGGAAATGAGTATATCTTTAAATTAATTAATCACATTTTTTTAAAAAAAATAGGCCTCTTAGCTTGTATTTGGCTAGGTCGACTCAGTATTCCTCAGCGCGAGAGTGAAATACGGCGTTAGAGTTAATCATTGACTTCGATTTGGTATTGCCATTGAATTGTAAAATGGGGAATTTTTAAAGTCAAAATAAAATTTTAAAGCCACTTATGCTATGCTACCTCTTTGTGCTGTTCATGAGCTACTTCAGATGAGCGGTCATATGGTACAAAAGACACTACCCTTCAACCTACCATGGCAAATTAAAGAAGTAGCAGGTCTGATGGAAATTGTAAAGAAAGACAGAAAGAAACATAAAGAAAATGATAATTTTACAGCTAACCTCACAGATCAAATGGGTGGGGGACCTCCAGTTTAATGCATGCAGCAGCAACTCTATTTGTTCAGATAAGAGGTGCTACCCACTTTTCATATAACATCATTTTCCTACCATGTGTATAACAAGAATAAGCAGTAGCTAGCTTACTGGAAACAAAACATGGTGTATGAATACATTTTTGCTTTATCATGGGTATCATATACATGTGGGAGTTGGCGTTTTCCATGTATAGATGAAGGACCACTAGCCGACCCTAGAAATTAAAGAAGGCCGGCCAATTCTTGGCGGCCATGATATCTCTCATCCATAATTCCACTTTTTCTTTTAATTAACTATTTTCCTTTTTCCAAAGAATCATTTTTTTAACCTTTTGTCATGTAAGTTGTAACACTGAATCTGCATGATGTATGATCATTTCCTAAGCCATAATAGCAACATGAAAGTGAGACCTCACAGAGTATTTCCTTTTTCCTATTCCTGTGGTAACATCAAATATATACATCTAAAAATAATAATTAACGAAGACTTCTCCAAGCAGCTGCTTCCTGCAATATTTCTATTCAAACTGCACAACTTTGGCATAGAATCCCACATATTGCTAATCACTATTTGCATCATGCTAAGTACTGGTACATACTAATTAATTGACATGATTTACAAGTCATGATAACCTATTAAAGTTGAAATAATATCACTTAATACCCTGAAAAATTTGTACTCCGAGTACCTTTACAACCGAAAAGAACAATAGTTTAAAAATTCGTGAGTAGGAAACAATTTGGTAGGAATTCAATAAGTAAAAGGATATAACAAATTAATAAATATTGTTTACTTTAATATTTAAAATTAATAAATATATGATTTATATTACCTTAAACTATTGATTTAGCCAAACTATATAAAAATATATATATTCAAAACCTTCTTTTACGTGATTCGAGAAAACTCTGGGGAAACTAAACATATTTTTATTAGACTCGAGAAAACCTTAGGGAAATTCAGAAAATCAAACATAAAAATTTATCAATGAGGAACAATCATAGAATTCAACTCCGAAAGGCAAGGAGTGGAATCAGCTGTGAAAGTTTTTAGAGTAAAAAAAAGAGTTTTTAAACTATGAAAAGAACGTGTATAAAAGTGAATGTGTATATTACAAATTAATATTATAAGACTGAGAGAATTTATGGCATGCAAAGAGGTAATAGACATGGATTAAATATAGTAATTTTTTCTCTCTTATTATCACTATACCCATTATTAGTGCAAAAAACACTATAGTTAAGCTGAAAATTTATATATTCGATATATACATAAATAATTTTTTAAAAACTGATCAATTTCGGAATTGACTCAAGAAGTAATGGAGCTGACTGATCAAATTATTTATATTAATTTATTAATGCAGAAAAACAACTACTAGAAAATGACGTCTCTTATGACATACTATTTGCTAAATTAATGGAAAATTAATGATCATATTACAAACATAGTTTTAAATTCTTTTTTTACCCCAAAAACTCCTTGAGTGTACTCCATTCTTTAACCCGTCGAATTAAAATTTATAGGTGACTTCATACTTAGGGTTATTAACGAGTGAGCAAGCTGAGCTCAACTTGTGCTCGAACTCGACTCAAATAGTTCGAAGTTCATTCAAATACTGCCTGAGATCGAATAAGTTTTCAATATATATGCTCAAAATTTACTCAAACTTTTTTGGTGTTTGAGTTCGACTTGAGCTCGAATATACTTAATCTGTTTAATTTTGATGGCTTGCTCGAAATCAGCTTGTTTGTGAGTTTGAAACTGCTCAAAATCGACTCAAACATTTTTTGGTATTCGAGTTCGACACAAGGTCAAATACACTTAAACTGTTTAAGTTTGACAAACTCACCCGAAATCAGCTCGTTTGTGAGCTCAAAACTGGCTCAATTATAAAATAAAAAAGTATTTCACTTAAAAAATATAATCAACGTGGATTGAACCCACATTGAAGACTTTCCATATAGGCTATCCTACTACTTTGCAATTATATTTTATATAAATAAATAAAACTAGTTACAATTAAACATATTAATATAATATTATATATATATAAAGACTATCTTAGTCGGGGGTAAAGAATATATTTTATCAAACTTTAATCTTGATCGTTTGATTACAAGGATGACCCAAATTTGATAAAAAAACCACTACAACCACCATCATTTAGCACATAATTAATAGTAATATTTATTTTGACTAGACAAGTGATATTATGTATATTATTATATTATTTTATTAAGTCGATTTCGAGTCGAGTTTGAGTTATAACCGAGTCGAGTCGAGTCGAGTCAAATACTATTTTACTCAAACTCGACTCATAAAATTCAAGTTTGAGCTCGAATATTTAAACGTCAAGTTTTGAGTTAAGTCAAACCGAGTCGAGCCAAATACCAAATATTTACTAGTTGGCTCGCTTAATTACTGCCCTATTCATATCGAATGTAAAATTAATTCTTCGAGCCAAATTGTAAAATTTATTAAAATATATTATATTTTTTGTAGATTAGCTAAACTAATATATTTAAGTAATGTAGATCATATATTTATTAATTTTTAGTGTAAAAAGTAACATATGCTAATTTTATAAAATTATTTATTTATATAATTAAAATTTTAATATAAATTATTCCAAGTCGATCGGCTTAGAGTCAACTCCAAGAGAACTCCATTCCCTGACATACCGAGTTGAATTTGAGTTTCAAATTTTAAACTATGATTACTAATAATTTTATGATTTTGAGTACTTAGAAGAGTCAAAAAATCAATCTTATAAATCTAAGGTAATCACTCGTGGAATTATCTCAGAAATTTAATATGGTGCAAAGTTGACTCAAAGCATATGTTCGCAAAATAATTACTTGAACAAAACAATATATTACGGCGAAAGTATAGTCATAAACTTACTTTAATCTTTAACCGAATAAGAAGATTATAGGTTTTCCTAAAAGTTCTTATCTACGTTTCTATGCAACCAAATGTGCAAGACGAAGAGTACTAAGGTAAAGATGTACACCAAGCAGGATGAGAAGATGTCAGGAGGGGTAGCGCGGAAACCCCTAAATATTCCTGCCATGATGAGCGTGTCCCAGCACCATACATATAACACAGGCTACAACAGCGCCCAACCGTTGCAGAAGAAGGAATAAGAAGCTGCTCTGTTTTCTTCTCTTCCTGTTCATTAATTTCACCTCTCTCTTATAATCTGTTTCTTTGCCTTGAAGGGGCCTGATAAACCGTTGAATCTTTCTGCTGGGTCCTTTTCTCAAGCCTCATTCTAGCAGAAAATATGGGTGTTATTATTTTATGTACAGCTCTGTAGTAGTGCATGCCCCCCCCAAGTGATAAATGAACGACAGACTTAACATATATTTTTTATCTATACTTACCAAAGATAGTATATTATGTATACAGTAATGTACGTACAGCTTCTATATATTTGCTGTCAACTTGTACTGCTCACCCACGAGATCACTAGCATTTTCCCCGTCTCAGTTCTTTTCATAATTGAATGCACGTCAAATTCAAACCTAGCTACGAATATAAAGTTTGCAAAAGCTAAACATATGATCCTCTAATTTTACTGTTCACTAATATGTAATAAGACGTGGGTTACTTGATGTTTGCAACACAATATTTAATTTATCGGTTGGTGAATTATGTTGCGTACAAGGTCAGGCAGCACATTATAGACGGCTTAATTTGAGCCCATCAGCCAAGAAATATTGCTAGCCAAGTATTGGTCATGTTTTCCCCTCTTGTCTGCATATTATACTTGATGTGTACTTCACCTAGCTGGCTTTGAAAACTCTAAGACAATATCGGAGAGGAAGGAAGATTCTGCAATTCGTGAGTATATTTTATTTTTTTACCTCTAATGAACAAGAGATATATCTAGCTAGTGGAGTACCAGTCACACAGATGGATGTGTATTTGAAGTTCCTTAGTCCACCGAGACAACAAGTGTCAAGAATATTTGATTTGTATGTTGTACATCCTGCCAATCATCGATGGGCCTGGTTTGTTCTGTAGTTCCATTTTCAAAGCTATAGCTATCCAGGCGCCTCCTAAGGTCATAGGTTGTCCAGACCCACACATGCATTCCACTGGTTCGTATAAGAGGGATTTAGAGAAGCGAAAACTAAATATATGTTCAAGGTTGATAACTAAAAGCTACAATTTTGCGATACAGCTAGCTATATCCAAGTGTACGTAGGGAACTTAACTTATAGTATAATACTTCCTAATTAACAGGCTTGAGAATTGCTTGCTTAATTAGCAGTGATGTCTTATCAGATACTTATCAGTTGATTCACGAGTGCATCTAATTGCCCATCGAGCGCTCAATTCTATCTTCATTCCAAACAAATTAACAGTTCTGGAGTCTTATATAGATCAACGAAAAGCAGGCTAGGTGGTATATATTGCAATAGGATATGTTACGGTCCCAGTGCTTGAACAATTGAGAATGGGAATGCATTCATGTGACGCCACTTGCAAGTTCACATGATCTAGCTTCCCCTCACAAAAGCTAAATCTAATGGAAGATTATACTCTTGTTCGAGATGGTGATTGGAAATTTGGAGAGACCAAACAATTGCAGATCAAGATGGGTACTAATCAAGATAGGCATACGAAGTAGTCAAATCTGATTGTTAGCGGAAGGAAGAAATCTAAATGGCCCATCTGGACTAGATCCATATGCCACTAGGTCAAGGGATCGGCTGCTGGAATGGACAGGCTGCAAGTGATTTAAATTGATGAAGGCAAAAGTTGGGCTTTGTTTTGAGCAAGTCAATGCCTTTGTTTTATATGTAACGAATGCATCAATATTTTTTTCATAATCATCGTCTGAATGTGCAAAGGATCTATAACCCTACCCGACCAGGAATTCATTATAAAGTGTTGATATTTTTTTCTTTACTAGGACTGTTAAGCATATCCATGCATGCCAACACTGGAACTTGGCCTTGCTACTTGTATATATAATTAAATTTTGTTTTTTTAGTTGTTAATTACACTTGGGAAGTTCTCCAATCAGACAATATATTGGAGGTCTTGTTAAATTTGTTCACTAAGGGAAGCAGTTAGTGACGTAATTTTATAACAAAAAGCTTAAGATAACTTCATGACTTAAGTACTCTTTCTACTCTAGTTGAACCAAAATTTAAAGGTACTTATATAAGTTATATATACACTCATCAATTTCATGTTTAGGTGATTTTTATATGCTAGTTATATATACATTGAGGGAATGATTGGTTGTTTTGAAATTGCACGAAACAAATATAAAATTTGATGGTCACAAATTTTCTTGTATATCAATGACTTTAAATTTAATCAAAAAATCTTCAATTTTAGCCAAAGTAATGTTATGTAAAAAATTTATAAAATAATATTTTCTTATGAAAAATAAAAAAAAATTTGAAAGAAATTTTGGAAAGTACGTGCACATAAGAAAGAATATTTCATTTTCGTCTTATTTTTCTACTATTGAAACATAAAAAAATTTTAAAAAAAACTTTTATATCATTACATTTTCA
Organism: Piper longum; assembly: GCA_032619315.1. NCBI lineage: Eukaryota > Viridiplantae > Streptophyta > Magnoliopsida > Piperales > Piperaceae > Piper > Piper longum. Next base: position 8,984 of record JAVDBV010052805.1, read on the forward strand.
TTTCATATGATTTTTTTTTCATTTACACTATTATTATGCCAACTAAATGGACCTTTAAAAATAACTAATAAATGACAATGGTTTGAGATCATGACCTTGCAATGAGATTTAGCATGAGTCGCAGGTTCTAAACTAAAGTTTGTTAAAATAAATAATTGACTTAATTTTTTATGGAAATGTGCTCTCAAGCTGGGCAAATATAAATTAAGGCAATTAGGTGATTAATTTATCAAGGCTTACAAATGAAACAATTTGAGAAATTTTGCTGGTTTCATCAAAATATATGACAGTCGAGGAGCAATTGTCACATTGAGTCCAAACCTATTTGGTTGGGTCCATCTCCGGCCCACTGAAAGCATTCTAAGAAATTAATATGGGCCTTGAGGGCCCATTTTAAGAAGGTCCTTTGAGGCCCATGTTTAAACGGTCCTTCAAGAATCAATGGTCCATTAATTATTCCACTAATGAATTGAACACCGTTTTGGGGGGCAAAATTATCAAAACTGATATTTGGGCCAATACTCATTATTTGCTTCTTTTTTAAATTTCAATTATTGCTTTTTTCACAATACCTATAGAGATCAAATAGTGGGCATTGTTAAATAACCATATAGAACAAAGTTTATTAAAATGTATTTTTGGGTAGCAGAAAAACGCTTCCCAAAGGCAGAGTTTCAGCATGCTGATTAATTAGCAAACTCATCTTAATTGTAAGAAAAAAGCGACAGTAATTCCCAATTGTTCATCATCTTTTTTATTATACAATAAATTTGAGAGAAAATCCTCAGGTGGGGCACAACTACTACTAAACAAAATGAAACTGTTAATAGGGAAACGCTCGAATCACAGCTCAATCTTTAAACCAGTAAAATGATATAATTCGCCCAAATATGCTCCAAATAATTGATGGATGAAGACAAACCTACTTGTAGAACTCCATCACACAAATATTATAAACATTAAAGACTGGTTTCATGCCAGAGAAGCCTGCTGCCTTGGCAAGCTCTCTTTCCCACCTGGGTTATGGGCCAACATTATCATATCCACCTGATACACTCCACCGGATTCAAGGGATGGTTTTGGGTCATCTAAGAGAGTCATCTCCACTATGATTGCCTTGCCTTTGGCTGGAAGAGCCTTGTAGCAGTTCTTCAATAGTTTCAAGCAGTGTTCATCGCTCCAATCATGCAAAATCCACTGCAAAATGCAAGAACCCACGTTAATTATACATAATAATAATTGCTTACACTATCTTGCGTTAATATTCATGACAAGACTTTTTAAATTCTGTTGCGGGAGACTAGTTAATCAGTAGTTCCTTAATGTTGTTATTTGAGTCTTTGAGAACTTAAAATTGGATCTTTCGTTTGTTCATGCTGGCTAAATTATGTCATTCTATGATAAAAATTGTAGAGATTAACAAAAAAAACAGGCCATACCTTCATGAATATGGCGTCTGCACTTGGAACACTGTCAAACATATCTCCACCCACATGTTGGACGCCTGCAATATTCCATTCACATCGCCTTCACCTTTAGCTGATAATATTTAGTTTTTTGAAAAAGAAAAAAAAAGTTACTTGACAGTTTTGGCGAGAACTCCAACCAGCCATAGTTCTAAAATTATTCGTTATTTGTCGAATCATCTCAGCTCACTGAGGGGTCAGGTCAACGTGTAAAATTAAAGAATCGGCTTTTCTTACTCTGGGGGGCTATCTCTATAACCTCGTGTGACTCGTTGACTCATGGAGACTCATTAACAAGACAAAATGTGAACGTAGGGAAACACAAAATTTGATGTCAGTGGTGGAGCATTGTAATATATATATATATATATATATATATATATGCTAGCCAACCAGCTATTCGCCTGTTAAAACTTTATTTGTTAAACTTTAAAATCAAATTCTTCATATCAAATCATCAAGTAAATAAAACTATATAACAGAAGCGTACCCAAATTTATAAAAATAATATGATTCTTGATTTTTTAAGGTATTGATCTTTCAAATTCTGCATCTGTTCTTCAGAGCCAAAGTTTCTGGATGATGTGATACTAAAAAAGAAAAAACTCTGGTACGAATTTGGGGACTATAAGTGTATTTATAATTATATACATATATATGTCTAACATCAAATAATCTTCCACTTAGACTATATATACAAATAATTGTATATAACTTTATGAGCTCCAAAATAATATACGCTATTATTTTAAAATAACAATCTCGTCCATTAATTAATGTTAATATAAGATCAATGTAATTTTAATTATATTTATTGTAACTAAACTCATCCATGATTACATACATCAATATAATTAAATGACATAGATCAAGTATAGATGTGTAGCATGAAAATTATAAGTAATTTGATCTAAACATATCTATTTTCAACTAGTCCAACCTTATGAAATCATAAAAAATACAAAAAAATAAAGTGAACCTTAAACTAAATACAAACTCCCACTAAAGTAGCATATCATCAAATGATACAACACCAATATGAGCAACATACTCATGAAAGACCTTATGCGGTAAACCTTTAATAAGCGGATCCGCAACCATAGAGTTTGTCCCAATAGATTTTATAGAAACTTTACCACTCTGAACTTTTTCTTTCATAACAAGGAACTTAATCTCTATATGTTTTGATTTAGATGAGCTCAGTTGTTATTTAAATATCATACTGCAGACTGATTGTCACAAAATAACTTTAGTGGTCTTTCAATATTATCAACAATGTGCAGCCCTATGACAAAATTTCGCAACTATATTCTATGATTGGATGCCTCATAACAAACTATGAATTCAGCTGTCATGGTGGAAGAAGCTCTGAGTGTCTACTTAGCACTCCTCCAAGAAATAGCTCTTCATGCAAGCAGGTAGACATGGCCAGAAGTGGATTGACGACTATCTTGATATTGAGCAAAATCAGAATCAAAATACCCATTGATCTCAAATTGATATGACTTTCGATATATAAGCATGTAATATTTTGTTCTCCAAAGATACATCATGGCTCTTTTGGCTGCTATCTAATGATCCAATCCCGGATTACTTAAATATCTGCCAAACATTCCAACAATATATACAATATCTGGACGCGTACATACTTGAACATACATAAAACTTCCCACTGCTGAAGTATAGGGAATCTTTTGCATTTCCTTTCCTTCTATATCATTTTTAGAGCATTGATTGAGACTGAATTTATCTTCTTTAGAAACATGGGTATCTTCTGGTTTATAATCTTGCATGCCAAATCTTTTAAGTACTATTTCTATATAGATCTTTGTGATAATCTAAGTATACATCAAAAGCAATCCTGATGTATTTGAATTCCTAATATAAAAGACGCATTTCCAAGATCTTTCATTTCAAATTTTTTTGATTAAAAACTCTTAGTTTCGTGCAAAAAATCTATATCATTACTAGCAAGAAATGTATCATCAACATATAAAACTAGAAAAATATACTTACTCATACTAAACTTATGGTATATACAATCATCAACCACATTCATCTCAAAATTGAACGAGAGAATAACTTGATGAAATTTGTGATACCATTGACGAGAAACTTGTTTAAGTCCATAAATAGATTTCTTTAATTTGCAAACTATATTCTTTCAATCTCCCGATACAAAGTTTTCTGGTTGCACTATATAAATTGTTTCATCAATGTCACCATTTAGAAACACAGTCTTTACATCTATCTGATATAACTCAAAATCAAAATGTGCTACTAATTCCATAATTATTTTGAATGAGTCTTTCGATGAAATTAGAACGAAAGTCTCATTATAATCAATGCCTTCCTTTTGAGTAAAGCCTTTAGCAACAAGAAGAGCTTTATATCTTTCTACATCACCTTTTGAATCCCTTTTGGTTTTAAATATCCATTTACAACCAATATGTTTTGCACCTTTAGGCAATGAGACAAGATCCCAAACGTCATTAGTTTTCATGGACTTCATCTTTTCATTCATGACATCAATCCATATTTGAGAATTAGAACTTTTCATGCCTGATGAAAATTGATTGAATCATCTTCCGCCATTCTATTGTTATCCTCATAATGCGTAAATGCTTTATATTGGGTTTTTTTTCAGTCCATAATTTATAAGGGGTCTTAATTGTTGCATTTGTTGGTACTCAATTAAGAAGATATGCTGATGTCTTAAGTGGCTCATCTAAGAGTGAATCAGGTAAAGTAGTATTAGCAATCATACTTCTTACCATGTTTTTTAATATTCAGTTTCTTCTCTCAGCAACATCATTCATGCTAGGAGTACCTGAGATTGTGTATTGTGGGACAATTTTGCACTCTTCTAGGAATTTGGCAAATGGTCCTAGACGTTGAACACCTGATCCATCATATCTACCATAATATTCACCACCACGATCAGATCTCACAACCTTAATACTACAAATAGATATATAATTCTGTCAAATATTAACCTTCCTTTAGACCGATTAATATTCACATAAATCATATACTCACAATTGTCTTAATATTTTAAAATAAACTAATTTCTGCAGTATATTGTAATCATTAATAAATTCTAAAATATTAATTATAATTGAACCATAATTTTAATTTAATAATCCCAAATATAAATAACATAAAACTGAAAAGATTATAAAATTATCTTTATTTGGAAATTTTTTAAATTATAACCTGTCGTAACTTTATTTTCCTCATTTGATATCTTACAAAAAAAAAGACCTTGATTTAGGAATGAATATCCCATATACAAATTCCTTATATTTTCCTTACCATTGGCAATGCAGAATTTAGGGTATTCCAAATAACGAGTACCAAATTTGGGGTATTCCTAATAAATTGAAAACCATGAAAGATTGGATGTAAACCATATCACTTAGTTCCTCATACAAACTAATATTAGTTTTGGGATCGAGGCCTTTCAAAAAAAAAACTTTTTCTTTTAATAAAATACTAAAGTGGATGATTGACTCATCCTAAAATTAAACACAAAAAAAAACTAATTCTTAATGATTTAATATGAAGTTGGCTCTAATACCACTTGTTAAAACTTTATTTGTTAACTTTAAAATCGAGTTCTTCATATCAAATAATTAAGTAAATAAAACTGGATAGCGTAAGTGTACCTGAATCTATAGAAATAATACAATTCTTAACTTCTTAAAGTTTTGATTTTCAAAATTCTACACCAGTTACGAATTTGGGGACCATAACCGTATTTATCCTTATCTTTCATAATTCCAATTTAACCCACCATATATTAGAGATTATGGTATTTACACATATTTATCCATACTTATCTTAAATATATGATATCTCCACATATTTATCTTAAATGGGTCATTAACCTTAAATTTAACGTATTAATTTAATTTAGGCCCAAACCTTAATAATAACAACATATGATACAATTATATATATATATATATATA
>JAVDBV010052806.1:0-12222 GCA_032619315.1 Piper longum
CCTTTCCCTCCTTCTACCTAACCCTCTTTTTTTTCGCTTATTTTTGCTTTTATTTTTGTGATTTGTCATTGTTTATCATTCATCGGTTCCCAATACTCAATTCGCTTTTATATATGGTAGTTGGATGCATTTGATTTGATATTTATGTTGGATTAGGTTTGATTATTCCATTGTGATTTTGATTCAATTTTGCTTGTGAATTGTCGTCCTCTTAATAATTCGTATGATTTCCAACTAACTCAATTTCTGCTTGCTAATTGGCAGAAACGTGTGTAGTTAGTTAGATGCATTTTAAATGAATATTGGATTAGGTTTTAGTTTTCTACATTGATTTTGGTGCAATTTCGCTTGCATAGTCTCGATCTATTAATTCGATTGCTCCCGAAACCTTGATTTTTAGCTGTTAAAAGTGGCAGAAACGGGGGTGGTTGTTTTTTATTTTTTATATTCATTTGAGAATTGTTGTATTGGGTTTACGTTTTCTGTTCTTTGGGTATTTTCTGTGATGGTAGAACTTTTATATTTTTGTAGGGCTTTGGAAGCTTTCAATTTTTAGATGGAATTGAAATGGTTGTTGAGATTGAGCTTGTATTTATTCTTTTTCGATTTTATGTGATTGGAAAATTTTGGTAGGGTTCCTGTGGATCCACTTGAGTGGCAGATTTCACAAGATACTGCCAATGGGTTTGCTGCTTGCATGGCTAACACGATTGGTGCGGCCGAGTCTGTTCTTAGAGTTGCTGCTACTGGGCATGACAAGAGGCTTTTTATTAAGGTTTGATCGATTCCGGAGATTTCCAATTTTATTTTGCAAGAGTTATTTATTTCTAGAATTAACTTTCTTGATTTTTTGTATGAAACGGGTTTTTTATTTGGAAGTGAGGACACTGGTGAATTTATTGACATACCGTTCTTAGAGAAAGTGCATGGCAAAATTTAGCATTTCTAGTTAAAATTGTTATGAGCGTGAGTTGTTTGTGTATAAATTGAGAGAAAACTACGCACTAGAGAAACACGATTGGTGGTCAGTTTATCTTGCTATTATTGCTTTTCTTGTTTCTTATCTGCCATAATTTTATTAAAAACTGGATCAATCCCTGGCTTCTTGATATAAATATTGTTGAACAGCAACTTTTGTTGTTGCCTTTATAGTTGTTTTCGAAATTGGTCACTTAGGTATATATTTTACTATCTTGAGCTTGCTTCTTATTTTTGAGCTATTACTTGTGATATATAGCATGCACAAGGAAGCTAAGTGGATGATAGTTATGGACATTGTGTGTGTAGCAGCTCAAATATTCACAAGTAGAAGTTCAGATGTCTAGAGAAGAAAATTGTGGAAATATGCATTTGTTCTGTTGGTGATTCTAGATAGTGAGAATGATGCCTTTATTGTATTTTTTGCAATCTTCTGCTTGACTTGTGTTTTACTAGAAATTGTTACTAACATTACTTAATCTGCAAGGTGGTTGTGATTCTCTATTTCCTCTCTGCATTAGGTAGATTGGCATCTGGAGCTACTGTTGCTTATGCTGGTATCTATTAGATTGACTCCGCACACTAACTCATATATATTATTTTGGATCGCTACAAAAACAGTTTATAGCAAGTTAAAATTAATTTTCTGTTTTTTTCTTTTTTTTTCTTGGCAGGGCTATGCTTCTTTTGTTTGTATCTTTTGTTCCAAAGTTTGCAAACAATTAACTCTTGTCCCCCTCAGTTTATTAAAAGGCATGATTCTACTGGAGCTCAGGAGTCAATCCAGTAGATGGAACGCATGCTCTCCTTCATCTGTTTCCCTTTTGTGACGGGTGTTATTCATGTAAACAGTGTTAACGTAGTATTTTAAGTCAAGGGGAGATAGAAGTTGTAAATAAAATTTTGTTTTTTGAGAATTACATAAACAAGTTTGAGCAGACCTTACAACTTTACTTGACAAGAATACAGTTATCCTAGTGGTTCTGTAAAGATAGTTTTTGTTGGGAAATTTCATTTCAGTGAAAAAAAGAATTTAGAGCATAGTGGACGCTCTCATGTCTGTACTAATGCTTTATCGGAATGAGTTTGATCATATAGAGATTATCAATAACTTTGCATCTTAGGACGTCTACATTTGTTACAGTTTTCTGACTGAATTTGAGTGGAAGATTCTGTGTTACTTGGTGCTCTGATATAACATGGTGCTCTTTAAAACACTTCTTGTCTTGTCTATTTTCTGGTTCAGGGAGTGATCCTTGGACAAGACTTAACTCTGCCTCGGAATTTTCTTCAGGTTGAAAGATATTTTCCAGCAACTGGCTCCGAGTGCTTCTGCAAGTGCTGGCGCAGTGTGTACCTGCATGGTATATTACACTTATTAACCATGCAAATATGCCGTTAAGATTTTTCTATGAACTTATCTGACCATTGACATGAACAGCAATGCTAGCCATATACTTATGTATTTGTTCATCTGAGATTTTAATTGTCCACAGTGAGTAGCATGACTTATAAGTAAACATCACTCCATGAAGTAGGCTGGGGAGTTTTAGCCTTTACATTTAAAATTATCATCTTTTAGAGTATCTTGCTTTCAAGATAGTTTTTGCATCTTTCCATAGTTGACTTTCTTATTAGTGGCATTAATAAGTATCCATTTAGGAACATTTTGGTTGTCATCTTCACTCTGGTGTCAATGGTAAATGGAAAAGAGAATAAAGAATGGCCACTTCTTTTATCGGTTACATTGCACTGGAAAATACCGAGAAGCATTGTGCCAACTGAAATTTATGGGTGAAGTGGAATAAATAGGCGTATATGTTTGTTGTACTTCTACCGTCTCTGTCTTTGTTTTTCTGCTGTTCAAATGTTCAATCCATTCTTCATTCTCATTGAGGTGAAGACCTTTATTTCTACTTGATGTTGGTAGGTTTTCAAAGTGGGTTCTCCACTAAGATACGATCCAATCAGACTCCAATGAGGGCCATGACGATGCTTGTACAAGGTTTTTGTTTCACCTGATTCGGCCCTATTCTATTGGCAGAAACAGAGCTCTGTTGGTCATGCGAGCGATCTCTGTTGATTGAATATATTTATAATGGTTGCTAGCTATTTCTATTAATATATCTGTTTATTCTAATGTTCAGCACTCTATCAGAGCACCACAATTGGTTCCAGGTCCGGGTGGTGAACCAGTGTTGCTGGTGTCTCTTGTTGACCCAAATTATGGTACAAGCGTGCATCAATGACTTTTCTTTTTACAAGTTGCCGAGTCACAATATTAGAGGGCTTACATATCGAGAAATGGTAAAAATGCTTGCCTAATTAACAGCTGCATATATATACATTTAGTAGCCATTATGAAATAACATGCAATATATGGCTATTATTTAAAAGAAAGCGTACTAATTTCATGTCTTTTTACTGCAGGCTGCCTATTCGATACAAAAACTTCCCTCATTAGCATCGGTCTGGGCCGATCGAGCAGGCTTTAATTGGTCACTTAACTCATGATCAATTTTAATCGTGAGTTAGCCTAATTTGGTATGTTAGTAGCTCATGGATGTTGTTTGTTAAAAAAATCAATGCTTAGAAGAATGCGTCCATGATCTTAGAATTTAGTTGTTCGAGAATTATCCTCGTGATTTAGGGTTTAATTATTTGAATTTAAAATTTTGAAATAGTTTTTGACTGTTATTTTTAGTTGTGCAGCACAATCCTCAAGAACGTCTTACATGACAGTCTAGTAGCTCATAATCACATAACTCAAGATTGGTAATGTACTTCGGTTTGATCTTTCTCAAACACGTTTCTGGTCCGTCAATATAATTTGATTAGTACTCAAAAGGGTATCGTAGCTACGAAAAGTTTTCAATCTTGGATGAATTCCAAATGCGTAAATGACATCTTAATAGACTGGCACACTATGAACTGCTTGGATTTTAGTATGGAAGAAGATACAGAGACCACACTCGACAACAATCATTGTAGAGTTATACAATTATTCGTGACTTAATTCTCATCAACTTATAAAACCAGCTTCTTATTACGTACTATCGTTTAGAAACTTTTGAGGATACGAGTAAATACTGGTATGATCAAAGGGAATGATACCATCATAATTTGGAAGCTTGCAGCAATCAAATATAGTCGTATTGGATCCAATCAACGTTGTAACTGTTTACCCATACTTCGTTAACCATCAATTTTGCACCCTTTCGAACGAGCTTCTCATGGCGTTACAAATCCGTCGTCGTCCCCAATCTCATGCCCCCTCTCCCTCTTCCCACAACACCCGCACACAACGTCCAGATTGTACAGCACCGGCATCATCATCATGTTGCACAAGAACACCGGCACCGGCCCGAATATCCACAGCAGCAGCGGCAGAGCCGCGTAGAAGAGGCGGTTGCCGACGGTGTTGAGGACGGAGCCCTTCTCCAGCAGCTGTGAGACGTACGCCGGCGACACCACCGACGAGTAGTCGGCGTCCGGCGGGGTGTTGATGAGGAAGTTCACCTGGTTTATGAAGCGGATGGAGAGGGAGTAGCAGATGAAGGAGAAGAGGAAGAAGAGGAGGATTGTGACGTACTTGAGCGCCACCGTGAACTCACCATGCGCGCCGTACACCGCGTCTCCGATCGGCTCCTTTATGCTGTAGGTGCTGCTGATCAGCGCCGCTAGCCCGGAGCAGAGCAGCACCGACGTCGTCGCCATCAACGTCGACCCCATGATCGCGTTCCTCAACGTCTGCACCACCAATATGTTCTTCTTATCATTGTCCTGCATCGTATAAATACATAGAAGTGATCAATAAATCAGTTAATATATAATATACTGGTGATCAAACTATATATATAGCTACACACATAGAAGGCTATGGTGTCTATGAAACATTACCTTCATCATGGCAAAGACCCACAAGCGGCGGCCGATGGCATTGACGCCCATGACGGTCTTCATGGGCTGCGTTCGGACTCTTTGCCACAGCCATGCATGGTAGGCGAAGTTAACGAGCAAACCCAAAGGCACCAAGATCATGTCTAGATAGTACTCCCTCCACTCCATTTTTTTTGTGATGTGATTATGTATTCTAACGTTGCCGACGACCGAGAGCTCGGTGATGAGTAGAGCTAGTTTGAACACAAGGGCAATCCAAACTTAGCAAAACCAACTAGGCTATTTATATGTTCATTGGGCGCGTTGAAGTGACAAGTCTAGGAGTTGGGGGTTGTCGTGAAAAGAAGGAGCCTTTTGCATTTGTGAATCGACTTTGGGCAATTGCGACATGGTCACTGGCTCCAACTTAATTTAGTTCGTGGCTGCTTGGTCCTCTTTTTGTTCTATATAATCTTACACCATTCTGATCTTCCCTTTTGGCTGCTACCTAATTAAGTATACCCCATGCGTTCTGCATGATTAATTTACGACCTTCATGTTCATTTTATTGCATATTGTGGGTTAATATCTGGACTCAACAAAAAGCAGAGCTTGACTAAGGCATAGAATAATCAGGTTCTGATCAAATTAGTGAGGAATGATCTGTTATGTGGGGATATTGATATTGTTGCGTGTGGTGGAAAGAGTGGGGAGATGGGTAAGTGAGAGTCTGACGAGGATGGCGCAAAAGGAGAGAAAGTTGGAGGGGGGAGGTTGGGTGAATGGTGTGAAGGAAGATGAAGATGGCCGGCCGTTTTTGGCACGAGAAGGATAGGCGTGGGGCGTGAGCAATGAGATGAAAGGAGGGGTCAATAGGGTGCACTGCAGGGTCTCCTACACCAATGCCGTACACGTCTGCAACATAAATAAACCAAGTGCTGGCAACAATATTTTTCAGGTGGGCATGGTGTACATTTGGCACATCCGCCACCAGCGAAACAACGTTTATGCCACCAAAATTTAGTCACCTTGGGTACGGGATAACTCCTTCTTGGCAACGATGACAAGCATTAGGCCGAATTACAGGGATAGCCAGGATGATGAGACACAGCCCCCACCGGATTCGGTGAAATAGATATATATAGCTTTGAGTATATTTGAAAACCAACATGTTTGATCAAAATTATCCACTTTTGCTCATATTTTGTGGTGATTGAAAATGACGGTTGTTTACTTATATACACAAATTTTTACGTGTTGAGAATGTTTGAATGTTGTTATGTAGGATTCAAAATGCTTGGATGCATATTTGATTGTTAACAGGTTAAATTTTTTTCCCAAATTGGATTACACCTTTCGGCTGTTAAATTTTTTCCATAATTGTCACCGAATCGGTGACAAATTGTTAAATGGTGTCGATTTCGAGTATATGCCACCCAAATTCGGTGATAGTTTGCCATCAACATGTTACCGAATTTTGGTGGCAGATTTAAAATGGTGTTGAATTTACAAATATGTTACCGAAATTTCGGTGGCAAGTTGCCACGAACGGCGCTGCCACCGAATTTAGTCAAAGAAATAGTTCAGTGATTGATAGCCACCGAATTAACACTGAAACAATTAGTTGCGGAGACTTCTGTCACCGATTTCAGTAGCTATTTTCGGTGACAACCTCCCTTTAATCACCTAAAATGGGCCTTCTGTCATCGAAAATGCTGTTTTCCACTAATGATCTCATGTTTAAGAGAATGCTTAGTGTCAGCTTACATAATGTTTATTCCTTCAATTTGTATTTTGAATGAAGAAAGTATACAGAGAAAAATTTTGGCTGAGGGTCACGTTTTGCTCCGTATAATTAATTATTCTTTTGGATCAGTTTGTTTTTGCTTTTTATCCCCGTTTTCATAGAGCAGTTTTAAGGAGACGGGAGGGAGAGAGGCTAATCCTGGGAGCTTCTTCTCCAAGTGAATGTCGTGTTTGAACCAACTCACTTTTATTCACCCAGGTAGTTACCCACTTCTTCTTGTCTCCTTGTAATGGTGTGACTAAAGCTTTCAATATAAAACAATCTCGTGTTGTCGGTTGCTAGTTTTCATCTCAGTGGGGGACATTTATGCGTTTAAGTATCAGCTTTAACCTCGATTACTTGCATGCAATGGGCATTCTTTATTTTGGCATAACAATGACAAGTTGCGCCAACGGCACTGGCTCTATATTCCAAATCTGAGATAAACAGCAACAGATTGATGCCAAATATGCTGTAATATTATCGCAGTACAATTGATGTCAAGGAAGAGTAGATCATCAAATAGAAGCTGTTGTATGGGGGACAGATATACAATATCACTCCTTTGCTTAATTATAACAACTAAACATGCACAATCATATATCTACATAAGTAATATATCTATCATTGTTAAACAAGTACCTAGCTTTACATGTTGGGTAGGATGCGATCAAAGTGGGTTCACATGTTGTGGCAATCTATAATATATAAGCAGATGTTATCATGATCTGTCCATATTTGGTTCCTCATCAACTCGGCCATGTAGAAAGGTGAACGTTTAACCTGTCAATTAATCTGTTTGGCTAATTATGGCATTCATTATCCACTGCTAATTATTGTGGAAGGGAGTGTGAGCAAGATTACTGATTAATAAGCATAATGTAGGCCGTTCAAAAGTACTTAAAGCACTTACAGCGTGTTTAACAAAGAATTATTGATCACACCATAGTTTTAAAATATTTATTGCGTTGATGGAGTGGGCTTCCGAGTCATGCCCAATATTGATGACTATTCAACGTGATTCTCTAAGGAGCACCTCAATTGCATAAAAATGCATTAATTACAAATTTAATTTGGAGTCAATTAAGCATGAATGAATTGGTATCTAGTAAGCTAATCATTTTCTGGTGAGTGGATAGGAATTGTTGATGGTATTTTCATGGGTTCTACATCTATATACATGTATAAGCCTGGGTTCAGAGTTTGGAATGCTTATGAACAATTACTGGCGTTTTACACCTATGTATATATTTTGGGGACTAGAGATCTACTTGTTCATGTGATCAGTTCAGTGAAGTACGGAATCAAAAGATGCCGCGGCTTAAAACTTACATCGATTGTTGAACTTGGATGGCGAATCAGAGTATTATACTAATCATAATCTTTAATTGCAACTGCTCCTTTCACTTTCTTTGAGTGATGGACAGCTGATCGAGAAAGAGCTATTAAACTATAACATAGAGCACAAAATTAGGGACCTTGATTGCTTATCAATCACCTGCATGTAACTTGTTTTGGGTACTCACCTGCAGAGAAGGGCAGATGATGGATCAGAGGAAATCCAAGAAGATCAGGGACATTGTGATGCTACAGCAGATGCTCAAGAAATGGAGGAAGCTAGCAATTGCATCAAGGAGTACTTACACTACCACTGCTACTACATATGTGTCTTCTACTACATACAGCTCATGTGGCAACAATGACAATAGTACTACAAAGAGCAACAAAGTCTTGAAGAAGACTCTTTCCTCCTCGGATATCTCCCAAGATCAGACGGGCAACAAGAACATCAAGTTCTTGAAGAAGACGCTCTCATTTTCAGACATCTCTTTGGCTGCAGCCTCTACTGGCGATTCAGTTCCCATGGGATCTCTAGCTGTGTGTGTTGGGAAAGAGCTCAATAGGTTTGTCATCCCAACCGAGTACCTTAGCCACAGGGCATTTGAGATTCTTTTGAGAGAGGCTGAGGAGGAATTTGGGTTTCAACAGGAAGGGGTGCTTAGGATCCCTTGTGAGGTTCCACTGTTTGAGAGGATTTTGGAATTTGTTGAGAAGAAAGAAGTGGCTTGCTTGCAGGAGCAGTTGCGTTAGGTACACTTGAAGAAGAGAAGCTGGTCCAATGTAAGAACGCCTGCCAGGTAAATCCTCAAACCTTCCTCTTTCCAAGAGGCATTTCTTTCATTTTTCTACCTCGTTAACTCATTGTATCTCCGCGCTACACGTTTATGATAAGTGTTTGTTTGCATCAGTGATTCAATTGTATTCGGGGAAATTTTGCAACATTGTCGTCTAATGGGAACCCAAATTATATGATCAGCATCAACAATAACCATCGCCATTAATCATATTACAAACATCACATGCCATGAATCGTAATCCCAACATGCTGGGCATCCCTTAGTAGAACCAAATTGATCAGAACAAATAAACATAACAATTATGAACCTTATGAATGAATCGAAGTCATGATCAGAACATGATCAACTTCTTCCTGCTCTTCTTCCTACCTTCACCATTTTGCCGAGAAACTCCGAGGATCTCTTCGAACGCCTTCTCGTCGCATGGTATGGTGAGGCAACCCACATGGTCGTACCCAAAGTCCTCCGCCACACCGTCCAACAGCGCCTTGAACAGTGGCAGGCTCAGGTAGCTCGCCGGGATCACGAACCGACGCATGTCCGGCCCGACATACACGGCCAAGCACCCCTTCGGCACGGTCGGCGCCGTCGTCGGCGCGTCTGTCAGCAGCAGCTGCTGCTTCCCGGTTTCTAACGGGCCCTTGGCTGCAGTTCTCGGCGACGTCAGTTTTCCGGCGGAAGGGAGCAGCCATGGACGGGGTGGGAGGGATCGGAGGTTGCGTAGGAGGTGCAGGATGGGCTTGGCGGCGGCCACTTTCCTCGTGGAAGAACTGTGGGTGAGCGTCGACATGTCTGATTTTACGTGGAGATTGTTCAACTTTTTAATGCAGACATGATCGGATTTAGAGCAAAAAAGGGTGCCCAGATGCTCTTGCTAAATGAAATTAAGATCAAACGGTGTGCATGGCAGAAGGAATAAGGTGCATGGGTTGGGGGAGGTAATGGGGAGGAGGTCTGTGAGTGAGGAGAGTGTGAAATACATTGGTGGAAGTATGGAGAATTCCTAGAAGAGATTTTAGAAACTGCAAGTGATTATAGATTCTACCAATTGCAGCCGTTTTGAGAAGCACCCGCAAGAGTAAAACAATGGATTTTAGTTGTTTAATCAAGGAATCAAGGTTATGGTGTGTTTAATAAACAAAGTAGGCGGATATTACAAGAAGATGGTACGACAAGGAAGAGCAAAGTAAAACAGGAAGGGTGAGCTAGAGAGTCAGGAAAGATAAAAGATGAAGTTCCCCTTCCTCTTCTCCTTTCTTAATTCTTCCTCCTCTAACCCCTGGCGCAGATAAGATGAAGGCATAAATTTAAACAAGATAAACAAATGGAGATTTGTGATTGAATCCCATGATCAAAAGATGGCCAGTGGACAGAGAAAAACAACAGGGTAATATTCTGTTGGAACCAAACTGCCAGCAGAGGATCCGACCTTTCCCGTGAACGATGAAGAGGATGAGGCCCCGGAATTGCCTCAGAATCAGAAGCAGGTGCGTGTATGGTGGTAAATGGACAACCTCATGTTCTCTGTTTTTGAAAGATTAACACCCTGGCGAGCCCCCAACCTCCAATACCAAACCGATTGCCGAATTAAATCTCACCTCAGATTTGCACCTCACAGAACAGATAGATTTGATGCCAGAGCGTCGTTAAAATTCTGCTTACATATAGCATCAGATTCAAGTGAAAGTATCCAGGTACAAGAATAGATCGGGTTCATTCATGTCGTAGATATAACTATACTAACGTCATTGATGATCGTGTGTCATTCTATCTACTAAGAATAGTGAATCCGCGCACCTATCTTATTTCTTTGCTTACATTAATTCTACAAAATACAGTTCAATGCTTGGTCCATGGAAGTAGGACGCCACAGTGATAATACGTGTAAAACAACTTTCTTAATCTCAATCCTCGTGTATAGCTAGCATAATCTCAAATATCCCAATTAGCACTCTTAGTATGTACGATATATTATCAATGCAAATCGCATTGAATAGAAGCTGGTAAGCGGTGAATATGTCACATAGTGAACATTTGGTAAAAAATAAAGTTTTGCTACTAAAAATTAGTGCGGTAGGTTGGTATTTAATTAGTTGTGCTTCATTTGATCTCGTGACAGTTGCATGGAGCCATTAAAAAAGCTGAAACGTAGGAGCAACATGCAGACTGACTCACATCTCTAGAAGCAACTGCAACTTTGACTGTGTTCGACAGCTACCGTTCTCAAACGCCAACGGCCCCTATGACTCAACCCTCCTCAACGTGTCTTTCTCAGGTTTTCAATTCAACTGCCAACAAGATCTAGCATCAGAATTCAGAGCTCGCGATAGGGCAGAGCCTCGTTTTCTCTTTCACCAGCAGGCCCACGCCGGTCCTTTAACTGATACCGCCTCGGTCCTATAATTGATACTGTCTCGTAGCGTGCACTTTGAGCTTAGTTTAACCCAGACACACGAAGGGGACGAGAAGTCCGACACCGTGGTACTGACCACCCTGGGAACTGCAACCCCTGAGTTAAGTGGGGGGTAAATATGTCGGGTAACATGCTGGCTCTCAATCCTACGCCCTTCTCTTCTATATTCAAAATCAATGGCCAGTTGGTCAGTAATATTCCATTTCATATCCGAAAACTTTGAGCCGAGTCTTGGTGCCTGTGTTCCACCAGATCTCACTTCCACGACCACCCCTCTCACAAGTCCAGTTATACACAGCATTCCATGACGAGTTCGTTTTTTTTTTTTTTTTGTCTGTGAAATAGGAAAGTCATGTTTGCTTCACTTTGCTCAATAAAATTTGTTCTTTGCACAAAGTCGCAACCCGGGCTTGAAAATTTTTACGCTTTGCAGAGATTGTCTGCATCGCATGGACCCGTTGATGACTGGCCGTGTCCGATCGATCGTTTTATAAATCTTGATTAATGTCGTGTTGTTTGGTGCACGGACTTTCTTTGCCAAGTTTATAAAATAATACTCTCTCAACATGAAACCAGAAGAAATTTTACGCGGGACAGAATGGATCTCACGAGAGAGGAAGACATTCTTCATTGCTTTGTGTGCGCATTAGTTGTTATCTATAGGGGTGTAAACGAGCCGAGCCGAAGCAGGGGTGTGTTTAAGTTTGGCTCGTTATAAAACGAGTCGAGCCGAACTTTAATGTAAATGAGTCGAGCTTTAATGTAAACGAGCCGAGCCGAGCTTGTCCAAAATTTATGGTGTTTGGGCTTGGTTCGAGCCGAGTTCGAGCCGAATTCGAGCCGAGCTCTAACCGAACTTGAGCCTAGCGAATGTTTATGTGCTCAACTTATACAGCATCAAAAAAAATTTTGAACACTATATAAGTTTAATATGACCTTAATATTATTTACGAGACGAGACGAGCCGAACATTTTTTCGAGGTTGAACACATCGAGTTCGAGTTTCGAGCCGAGTCGAGCCGAATACT
>JAVDBV010052808.1:0-10191 GCA_032619315.1 Piper longum
TAACCATCATCATCCTGTACATCGTTTTGGTAATATTCATAGATTTGATTGTGTACTAATTTTAAAATTTTGAAATTTTGTTGTTGTAATTATGAAAAATAATTGATTAGTTAATTAAAAATGTTCTAATGATTAAATTGTTATGATTGAGTATTAGTTTGATTATTAAAAAGAATTATGATCTTTAATTAGTTAATTAATATGCTTAAATTACATAATAAAAAATTTGTGATGTTCATAACACGATCACCAAGGAGTATAGATTTATATGACATGATTGTTAGGATTTGTTGGATTGATCAGGATATGTATGTTTGCCCTAGTGCTGTTTGATTCATCCATCACGTCATTCATGCATCATATGGGAGTACATGGGCATTAGAATTTAGTCGTGTTTGTGTAGGTTCAGTGTAGGAGCCCACCGCATAGGCGTGATACCCCGTTGGGAACTTCTACCAAGTCCGTTTAGGACTCGTACTCTTGATTGTGGATCTATTCTATTGTTGCTTTGGATTGTATGTTGAAGGACATGTTAAGTAGTGGTTTATCGGACACCACTTAACATGGGTCATTTTAGTGAACTGTTTTAATTAGCAACCCTCAAGGATGAGACCCCTCAAGTCTGACTTCAAAAACAAGATCCACCGCAAATTGCCTTCTGGCCTAAATTATTAATTCCCTTCCCAAGCCTATATAAGATTTTTATCGAGTTTTCATTGAGACGAGAGATGGTGAAATCGACTCACATGTACTATGAGCGGGTGCACACTCTAGTTACAGCGGGCTCTGAATTAGCGAGAGAGTTGTTTCATTCTCTAGGGATCCTGACAACCCGCATTTTGAGTTCCTCACACCCAGAGAAACGTGGCGTTTACAAGTACTGTTTAGTACAGCGCATGTCCGAACAAGTGGTTTAAAGAGTGCTAAAGGCGACCGTCTGAGAGTACTTGGCCTTTGTACTCAAGGCCAAGAGAAATATGGAGGATCAAAGAGGGTTTAGGATAAACCGGTAGTCCCAAGGGACATGACGAGAAATGAGAAAATACTGAAAGAGGCATCACACCAGTCAGTTAGGGATGCCATTCGGACTATTGCTCAATGGCTCCTTAGTAGTTACCTTTATGAGAGTTCTGCTAGAGTATATGCATGTTTTTCTTTAATGAGAGTTAGCTCTCATTGACAGTTTGATATTAGTTATTTTCTGGACCAGTGACAACCGTTGGTAACAATTTTCTATTGTATATGTAGGTGAGCATCAGTTACAACAGGATATCCTGGACTTGACGGATGGGCAGTGACATCGTTGCATGCACACATGCCTGGCGATAGGACATTTAATTGTGATTCTGGTGAATGTGTAAAACTCGTTATAAAATATTTTGATAATGTTTAATGCATGGCGAAAATGTTTTGGTGAATGGAGTTGGTAATATTGAAGTTAATAAACTTCCAGCTATGGTAACATGAGTAGTAGATGACTCAAGACTCAGCCAGGGATCATGACTTGAGAAAAATGGTCTGATGATAAAAAGATGTGATGTTGTGATATGATTTATTATCTATTATAAATATGTTGTGATATGATAATGTACAGGGTGTTTTCCTTATTACACTTTCAGCGGAAACCATGTCCGTCTATTTATAGGATTTCTATAATATTTAAATCAATTACCGTGTGATTTTGATTTTTGGTGTGATTCTTTTCTTCATCATAATATCATTTACATAGCATCCTGTTAGGTTGTGCATTTCATACATTCGTTGTGGCACAATTTTCATCTTATGACGGTTAGAATAGATCCTTTCGGTTAAGTTCGGGTTGACCAAATTAATTGAATTGAGATTTGGTTTGGTCCCTATAACATTTCCAGTTCATTTCACAGTAAACTAGATTTGGGGTCTTACAATAACAGACAAACTGATACCTGTGATAGTTGTATATCTATCTTTTTTTATCACAATAAGATGTGAATCATGTATAAAGGCAACCGACAACGTGAGATATGATTTTTATACTAAAATAGTGCATGCATACAACCACTGTTCAATCAAAAACTCATAAGTATTTTTATATACATGAAATTGACATGATTACCAAGCCTAAAAACTCCTAACAAGTAGATATACATGAGAAATACTAGAAAAAAAGCAAACCAGAAAATACACACACAGACAAAAGCATGTAACTACACAAAGCAGAATAAGGAGAGAGTTTTACCTAAAGGGAACCCAAGAAGAGGTCTCTCCGGGCTTCCTACCCCAAGTCCTATGACCCTAGGGTTAAAAATTGGTTTGAAGGGGCTAAGGAAAAGCTGAAAAGGACTAGTGAAGGTGAGGAGAAGCCAAGAGCAAAGGGGGACGTTGGAGCTCAAGAGAAGAAAGGGTGCAAAGTAAAGGGGAAGAGGGAAATTTATTGAAGAGGGAAAATAGGCCCAATGCAAGGCCTCTCTCCCAATGCCTTTGTGCTAAACACCGCTGAGCTGACCCAAATAGCGCATGACATGCGCCACATAAGTCAGAGTGAAGCAGATACGGGCTCAGACCTAGGTGCAAGGGTGCTAGCGCAACGCCTTTGCACAAGAGGAAAAGGGGATAATTTCAAATTTGGGCATAAGGGCACTATGCCAACACCTTTGCACCCTAACCTAAAATCCTAACCTGAACAAGATTGGCACAAGGGCAAGAATTCTGGTAGAATCGACCGAAAAAGATTTTGAACATGCAACAAGTAAACTATACACATGAAGAACCCAATCTTAATGTCAAACTAGGCCTGACTTTACTGAACCGAAATAGAAAAAAAATCAGGCACATAGCATCTAACGGGGTAAAAAAGATAAAGGAGGCTAAGGTCGGGCAAATACATATCATATCATACTCAAACCACGGCAAAAAGGGTCAGACCCAACTAACCTAATCCGGGTAAAGATCAAACCGACTCAAAAACCCTCAAAAAAATGGCCCAAGTTTTATAACCTCCTTTACTTACGAAAACCTTGTCCCATAATTTGTCTTAAAGGGTATACTAGCAACCACACTTCATGACAACAAACTCAAACAACATACAATAGCACACAACCAAGGTGAAAAAGGAAATGTGCTAATACCTTGAATTGTTGTCGCCCACTAGTAAGAACCTGGGGTAGTGACGTCCTATATCATCCCACACTCCCACATGGCCTCCTCAACTCCTTGCCTCAACCAAAACACCTTCACAAGGTGCACTTCCTTTGTACAAAAAGTCTTCATAGATCGGTCAAAAATCTGTGTGGCCTCCTTGTAGGACAGTTCGGGTCTGATGTCAAGTTATGATGCAAATTTAAGATGTAAAATTTCTTTGTAAAATAATTTTCTTTCTTATATGTGTTTTTTATAAGAAATATTCTTATGGAAGTTTCAATTGGGACTACTAAAAGAAGAATTATATGCATCTAACAACAAAATGAACTCTTAAGGTATTTAAATTATTATAATGGAAGATCAATACTTTTGACATGAATAATCATAATATAGATTTTATATATTTTCTATTTTTTTCATGCTAACTAAATGAACACTTAAGTATTTTAAATATTTGAGCTTCTTCAAGATTCAATTGGAGATACATCTAGTCGTTGTTTTAAATACCATATTGGTAATCATTTTGGATTTTTAGGTATTATGGGGTATATTTGGCTTAATTTGGTTGAACTATATTTTAAAATTATAAAAAAAAATATTTTAATAAATGTAAAAAAATATTTTGTCATCAATATTTTATTAAATATCGATAAAATATCAAAATTTTCAACAAAAAACCAATTTTAGTGAAATTTTCATACTAAAAAAGTGTGTACTGGTTAAAATGTACAAAGCTTAAATCGTGTTGGATTTGAAGGTGATATGCAGTATATCGTGTGCAATCGAGTGGTACAATTTAGTATTTAAAATTTAGTTCTCTTAATGTACATAAATTGTCATTGTATGTTTTAATAATAAGGGTTACTTCTTGTCTATATAAGTTTATATACATTTTGTCTTGTTTATATTAATTAGGGAAAGACAAAAGATACATTATATGGGCAACCATATTTTTAGATTCTTATACCACATTGTCAAGTACCTACCTAAATCACATTAGCAATTAATTAATTCAAGTAAACCATGTTTGTACACCATTAAAGGCCATATTTTGGTGGGTAATAAGTTTTGCCATTGCTTCATTTTAGGTATAATTTTGATTCATGATTCAATCAAAACTTCCTTAAAGATGTAAGCTTGAGATGTAAAACTCGGGTCATTGGCCCGATGGTTTTAGTTGTTGATCACTCGTGAACAGAGCCTAGTGTTGTATGTTCGATATTGTTGACTGCATGTATGGTCTTAATGTATGATATATAGTATGAGTGTCAAGTCACGTGTCACCGCAGTGCTACTTATGTTTTATTGAGCAAGTGAATGTCTCAGTTCGTCACTTTTTTATGAGATGTTTATTGTGGTAGATAAACCATAGAACAACATCCTAGAGAGTCTAGAATTATTTCATGAGTATTGGGGTGCATATTTGTTATTTTCGTGTCAAGTTTGGTTTGAAAAACCCTTTTTTGCCAAGTTAGGTTTTGGGTTCACCTTCTTCCGGTGCCTTTGTGCTCCTGAAGCGCCCCTTGCGCTAGCATCTCCTAGTGCCCTTACATCCATCTCTGTCCCCCCTTTTGCCTAGTTGGCCTTTTTGGGTGGTTGTGGTGCCTAGCACCCTTGCAGTGGCAGGGCACCCTTTCACCGACAAGATTTTCATATTATATAGTCTCACTTTCCCCTCTTCTTCCAAGTCTTCTATACATTCGGAATACTCGTTTGTATTTCTTTAAAGACACTTCTATTACTTACAACGGAGGTGTGTTTCTCCTGTATACTCTGAGTGTTATGTTAGAAGTCTAATGTCATAACTTACCTTTTAATTTATTGTATGCATATATGTTTATGCAAGACACTCTAGTTCGATTTTCTATCTTAAGCCTCATTGAGGGTTAAGATCTATTTCCATGTATTAGTCTTATTTTAGTAAGTTCAATGAATAGTTCATCAATTCTAAATGTGGCATTAAGAGTTTAGCATGTGCATCAACTATAATGTTAGGGAATTTGATTACCTTTTACTTTCAAAAATTATATAAACACGATTTTTGAAGGTAAAGATTAATTTTAATTGAAGTTCATACTAGCTTTCAACTCATTCTGACTTTAAAAAATCCATCTCCTATTGATTGTTAAACGTTTCATTCATTTGACAAATAAAATTTTTATATCCAATGAAGCTTAAATTTGGAATTTATTTAGCTTTTATAGTAATCTTTTCATTTATACTCAACAGTAATTGAAGAAAACATTTAGACCCTCCCACCTTTTGGTGAGTCAATTGCTTAATCTTGATTTGTATGGTTAACTCAAAAAAGTAAGATTTATATTTGCTTTAAAATAAGAAAATAAAATTTTAACATAAAAATGAAGGGAGATTATCTTTAAACATCATTTTCACATAAACTTACGAAGATAAATATACTCTATTCACGAAAGAAAAAACTTTACATTGGTATTATGTTCTCAATAGGATCGAAAGGTTAACCAATGATATAAATGAAACGAAACTATGCTGAATAAGTTAGGCCTACCCTCAAAAAAATTAATCTTGAAAATAAGAATTATAAGAAATAATAATCGGTCCAACATTTTCCTCCATCCATTTAGCATGTTACCTTTAAGGAAATGTAGATATTTTCAAATTATAACTTTAATATTCTTAACTAAATAATTAAAATTTGTTTAGATATATCACTCTCCAATTGATTGATTTTTATGGTAAGTATTTACTTTTACTCTTATAAAGTTGATTGTTGTTTTAAAATCATATAAATCAAATAAATTTTAAAGCATGTACCGAGAACAATAATGTTATAATTTCACATCGAATCATAAGGTAGATCTTACTATATATAAATCACAGTTCAAAAAGTTCATACAGACTTGCACAAATAACAAATATTAATAAAGCTTTAATTATTATAAACAGAAATTACAAATATTGTTACTTTTCTACAATGATGTTCTTTATTAGAAGTATATAAATATATTTTTCTATTAATTCCATAATTATTTTATATATATCACTGAGCACCGTCACAAATAAATAAATCATTTTTAAGTATTTGTTTATTACTTGTATCCACTTATTAGTTGAAGAAAACATAATAAGAAAAATTATTTTATGCAGTTATCAAAAAGTTAAGTTTATAAAAATATTTTTGAATATTTAGAATTTTATATATTGAATTTTATATAATTATTAATTACGCACTCTAACTTATTATTTATTAAAAACTTTGATATTTAAAATAATTATACATATTTTTAATTTATATAAAATATAGAAAAATAAAACAAAAGAGCATACCATTCTGCAATCTTAAATCACTTTGGTTTGACCTGTTTAAGCATGTTAACATAATGGTTTGATGTAAGTTTAATGCATTATAAATTAGTTTTATTGAAAAATTATTAAGTAATAAATTTATTTACTATGTTTTGATTTTAACAATTTGATAATGTTTATATTTTATATAAATGATATAATATTAGTCAAATTGAATTTTTTTTGTTAACACATAAAGAAGTGAATAAATAAAATTTACATTAAATATTAGTAGAATAGTTATAATTATGTTAATACGGTTACGTCAACAATAAGTTACTGATAAATTTTAAACTAGATAAATAAGTGGTTGTAAAAATGTTTTAATCAATTATTCCTTAACTTTTACATTTAAATTTTTTGTTGATAATACTATGTGACTATCTTAATATTATTATTATAATTAGTACTAACTATTTATAATACATCACTAAATAACGTCATAAACTTCTCGAAATAACTTTTTGAAGTATTTGTTCACTTTGTAGATAAAAATATATATCTCTTTATTTTGCTTATCTGGAAAAATAAATATATTTTCCAAAAAAAATGATGTGCTCATTTTTAAATATATTATGTATTTTACATTTTTAAGTAAGTGAAGTTCATATTAGAATTTTAATAAACATATGAATTTTTTTTTTATTAAGAAAAACCAAGTAGGTAAAAAAAAATTATTCCTACCTTTTTTTTCAAAAACTAATCTTTACATTACTTATGACATTATGGTGGGTTGTCCCCTTTTTCTTTTATTTAGCTATCATATCTCTATTTTCAGTTTTGTGTAATTTTAATTAATTTTATTTTTTGATGTCACTTGTTAACCGATTGCAAACTCATTATATGATCATTGAATGGTATTTGTCTAATTGTGTTAATTTTTAGAGTGGTTAAGTGATGGTTCTCTTTTTAAAATGAAATTTGGCTAAGTTTATGGTGGTCAAGCGATGATTTGACTCATTTCATAGGGGACTAAGTGATATTTGATCTTTTTTTTTAAAGCGTGAATGTGTATGTCTATAGTTATCTTACATGAAATTTCATTTCCCTCTTCCATCAAATTTTAGAGTGCTCCGTGTTGTAATTAAGTTCTTAGAGGATAAAAGAATATCATGTGTGGATTATATAACTAATAATTTATATCAACATAATTAAATAATAATTTTTATAGTAATTAAACTGTTCTTTTTGAGTATGTTTCTTCGTCTTAAAATTATACAAAAGATATATAAAATTTGGAGGTTAAAAATATCTTTATTTGGATCTCTACAAATTTAGTCAAAAAATATTTTATTTTCAATCAAATAAAGTCAATGTAAAATATTAAAAAGCAACATTTTCTTGCGAAAACTAAAAATTTTGGAAGTAATTTTAGGAGACACATGTTGAAAAGAAATATTAAACATATAAGCAAAATTTTTAAAATTTTTGTGTCATTTCATTTTATTGTATTTCCATTTCATATGATTTTTTTTAATTAATATTATTTTCACGTTAACAAAATGGACCTTTATGAGGTGTCATTGGTGTTTGTGAATACACTTATGTGACCATAAACTATGATTAATTTAAATTCCTGTCATGCCCATACTGTTTGACTTTGGGCTTTCCATATTGCAAATAAAAGTCTACCATATGTCTATTTTAGGTTTTTTCTTCAAAATTAAAGTCTACCACATAATTGTACAATTTACCGACCCATTTATTTTTTTGAACTTGATTTAGAATGCTACCATTAAATATCCTTAATAGTGGTTTTAAAATTTTATTAATAAATATATTATTGTCCATACATAACTAATTATTTATTAGGTCTTATAACCAACATTGATGGTAGGTAAGACCTTTAAACTAATTATTTTCTTAATTTATAATTGTATGGCTTTTAATTGCACATAAGTGGTTGATTTTGTGGAGGTGTCACTAAAATATGTGAAACATGGTGATACAATGTTGACTATTGAGGATGTGAATCCAGGTCAGATCTACGTAAATTATCATAAGATTCAATTGCAATTCTTCTAACAAATTTTCGCTTACAACTTAATACAATGAGTTTACGAATCTAAAGTCTGAGTACGTCCATTTGTAGCCAAACACTCACCTCTACTAAACTAAACTCGCTTACTTACTGCATGTTGTTAGAAAATTGCGACATCTATTCTTTTTTCACTATTTTGTATATCCTCGTGTTTTTTTGGGGGCCAGTAACAAGCCCTTAAATTCATAAATTGGAGAATTGAAAAGAACATGTTACCAACCACGAAATTTTTTTGATAAGGGGATATTAAATAAGGATTTATGTCGCCTTGGTCATAATTATATGATAATATGGAGAATATTGTGCACCTTCTAAGAGAATACTGGACACGCTCAAACGGAGAGAATCAATGTACATATTAAAAGATGAATGAAACAGCAGTAACAGCTGCTGTGACTTTGATGTGTACGTTTGATCTTGTCTAGAAGCATAGAAATGCTTGCATGCATGGCAGACCTACCTTCTATCACATCAAGAACCAAATTGAAGGTTTATACAGCATGTTATCAGAGTGAGGTGTGTTCGATATAATCGACAAAGAGAAGAACAATGCATGGCGATGAGAAGTTCTGGTTACCTCCACCTCCTCCTCTTCTCTTCCCTCGCCCTCCTCTCTCCCATCGGTACTACTCTCTCTCTCTCTCTCTCTCTCTCTCTCTCTCTCTCTCTCTCTACCTCTATCTTTCAATCTCTTCTCTCTCTGATTTTCTTTTTTTTTTTGATCCATCTGAATGATTGAATTGACAAGTTTGATTGGTTCAAAATGGTTTCATTCTGGGTGTAGTTTCTGGGAAGAAATCGGCGGATGTTACTGAACTACAGATTGGCGTGCAGGTAGTACTCTCTTGTCTTTTTTTATCTTCTCAAAATGTTTATTGCTTTTGTCAAATATTATCTGTTCACATGATGATTGTTTGCATTTCTAGCCGTATGTTATCTTGATTTTGATATCAATTCAACTGCTGATACTAGATTGCTATAGCAATGTCGGTCAAGCACCACCCGATCCATGATTTGCTAATCCTTCATCAGATAAGTATTGGTAGTGATTAGGATCGGTGGCATGGATTTTATATAACTGTTTATTGATTGCTCTCAAATTTAAGTCAAGTGGTATTTTTATAATGCTAGATTCATTATTATAGTGTACATCTAGCAAATTTTCCATAAAAGATAATGACACTTTGGCCTATTGCGTTGAAGAGTCATTTGCTTGTGCAGTACAAGCCAACTTCTAGTGGCATTCAGGCCCACAAGGGCGACAAGATTAACGTACATTATAGGGTAACTGACACCTATTTTAATGGTCACGTTAAACTCTTTTTTTTATGCACTTTTTACAAAGTGAAATTTCTGATCTCATGGTAGGTGTCACATGTGTAACCCTGGGATGCACTTGGAGCTAGGGTTTCACGGTTGTCCCTAGTCATCCCACATCCAAGGAGGGGTAGTTGGAGCTATCCCGGTGGCAAAAAAACTTACTAGGTGCCAACTCGTGTTATGGTTCCGGGCAAAGATCAGACTATGGTGCACGGTGTGCCAATGATGGGTGATGGAGTTCGGGTAGTGGTATTTGGATCGGGACCTGAAGTACCGAGCATATAGCTACTTGACGCGCCAAGAACCTCAGGACGGGTAGTCCACAGCGTGCAAGGTCGAAGCTAGCCGAGAGGTTGCTACTAGGATCGAGTACCGATAGTGACTGT
>JAVDBV010052809.1:0-12944 GCA_032619315.1 Piper longum
ATATATATATATATATATATATATGGCAATCTCATCAGAAATGCTAGCACCTTGGCGTTCTTTTCTTTGTGGCATCCATAGTGTTCTTAGGTGCTTGATTTGGCCTTAAATTCGAACCTATTATCTTATTTGTCAAGGAACTCGAACTCTGATTCTCAACCTTGACATACACGTCTTTATGCTCAAATCGTACTTAGGTTGCCTGAATCTTTTTTTTTTCCCAGTTCGTGCCACGAATCTTTGTCGAGTGTTATCTATAATCTATCACTCTAGAAGCTAACAGCTGCTTGTTTGAGACTTCAAGAATCAGCAATCTAATTTGTTAGGATTGAAACTCAGATGAATGCCTCGATACATATATCAACTTCTATAGTTATGAATCTACAATCCCCCGACCTGTACGTATGTGCATGCAAAGGGAGAGGGATTATACATCTTACTTGGTCGTAATGGTTGGTGTCCGCGTTTAACCGCTCTAGTAAAAGTAAGCTTTCTAAACGTACAACTTGTCCCAAATCGTGGGAGTTTACAGTAGGACGGCCAAGGGGCATGAAACCATATTTAAATAGTGACGGTTCCATTTTTTCGCATATTCATATCTTTTGCTTGATGGGGATAATTTCGGTGTTCCTCGCGGTGGATAGAACAGTTGGTATAGTCAACGAGGATCGATGCTTTAAATATTAATCGCTAACAGTTATTTAGTAGGTTATAAACGATCCATCAACTCTCTTATCATGTGTAATTCATATATGCACCAACAATGGTTTAATGGGATGAAGATAATTACGACTTAAATAGTAGAAGGTTATCTGATATTTTTTTTTTCCTAACTCAGATATATACCAAACGTTTAAATAAATGAAAAGATACTGCACACGTTGAGATGAACATGGCCACGCCCTCTCGAACGCAGGACCTAATGTGTTTACGAAGTTACTTCATGGGTCAGAGATATTTGGTATAGCATACGTATTACCTGCGGATTTTGGTGGGTAGAATTGTTGGAAGTAGTTGAGAAAACCGAGCTCGGATCAAGCTATTGTCACCGATAATCAACCACTTTTCCCATACTTGCCTTACTTACCTGCATTACCACTCAGATTGCCACCACTTCTCCTCTCTTTGAGCAAGAAAATAGTAAAACAATGCTATTCTTTTACCTTTATTTATCTATCACTTGCCATCCTTTTATAGGTTCCAGCATCTAAATATTTCATTTGGTCATGCTATAATTTTATTGACGAAAGAGAAATACCAGTAGTGGTAGTCCAGATTAATCGAGTTGTAATTCCGCTACAAGTCCATACAAACGTCTGCTTCAAGGTCCTGGATGATGTTTAATCCGTAACACATATGACGTTTTGTTTATATATATATTGGCTTCTTCCCTTCCGGTAAAGCTCCTACATCATCTTCTGTTTCATCACTGTTAGCAAGTTCTGAAAGCAGAATTTTCAGAGACCCAAGGTGCACGTTGTAGGAGATCAACCAATTATTGGAGGGGATTGTCCATCGACCGGAGAGAAGGATAGGAACTTAAAATGGAACAGAACCTACCTCCGGGATATAGGTTCCATCCCACAGATGAAGAGCTTATTACTTTTTACCTTGCTCGCAAGGTTAAAGATTTCAATTTCGTCACTCGGGCCATTACAAATGTGGATTTCAACAAGTGTGAGCCTTGGGATCTCCCAGGTAAGAACTAATTCTTGGCAACTTCATGTCTATGCGTTCTTTGCTCGTCTACAACTACATAGTTTGCAAGTGTTAGGTGAAACACAAATCGTACTACTCATACATATAGTCCGGTTTCCTTTCGCAGCTTGGGAATTGGTAATTTTCATATATACCAATTAATTACTAGATTTTAAGTCTTTGAAAAAAAATAATTACTAGGTACCACATGTTGATCTAGGCAAGTCTTCTTGTCTTAGGATATAAAAACGTCCTTTGTTTTAAGCCTGAGTGAAAACAAACATCAACGTTCAAATTTAATGGGTTGATTCCTCATTTTATTGCCAATAATTTTAATAATTTGAAGATATATAGTTGTTACGTACATGATAATAGTCTTCACTTATTGAATGGGTTGACATTGACCAAATCAGCAGATTGTTCTAATTTGTTCACATTATAGCAAGTTAAATTGCTTTATTATTTTTTTGACGAATAAATTTCTACTATTAGGAAACCTGCTTTCACTTTTCTACGATCAAATGCTGGTAGTATGTACTCATGGTACTGCTTTAATATACAGGACAAGCCACTATGGGGGAGAAAGAGTGGTATTTTTTCAGCTTGAAGGACAGGAAATACCCAACAGGTCTACGAACCAACCGAGCAACAGACGCCGGCTACTGGAAAACCACCGGCAAAGACAAGGAGATCTTCCATTCAGGAGTGCTTGTTGGCATGAAGAAAACTCTCGTCTTCTACAAGGGAAGAGCACCCAAAGGGGAAAAGAGCAACTGGGTGATGCATGAGTATAGGCTCCAAAACAAGTACCCTTACACGAAGGTAAACATGTGTATAGTGATGGTGCAATTCATAGATATACATTTCACTCTTAACAATGCTAATGAAGTTTGTTTTCTTCAATATGACAGGATGAATGGGTTGTTTGTAGAGTTTTCCTAAAGAGTTCCACTAACAAAATGCCTTCAAGTCCTCATCAGAACCTTCATGATAGTGTACATGATTCTAATGCTTGCGACGCCCACACTCTGGTAAGTGAGCTGGGAGAGCTGGACGCGACTAACATGGGCAATCTGGTTAGTTCATCAACGGGTTTCAATACATGTTCCATATCTAGCAACAGCATGGACACAGACATGAGCTGGGCAATCTCTGGGGAAGCCACAATTATGAGCCCACCCTTGTCTTGGCCATCAAATTACATGCTGAATGCCAACCCTTCGGCAAATTTCAATCTAATAAAGTCTTTGCAGTTTGGTCATTGCCAAGTACCTGATCCAGGAAGCACTGATATAAACCCTTTGCTCATGCAAGCAAGTGGCATTTTGAGCAGTAACATGATAGGCTCAAGTAACTCAAATACTTCGTCCTCCAAGGTGATCGACCCAGTTGAGCAACCGTCTTTTCATCTGGATCCAATCTGGCGTGGTTGTTAATGGAAACTTAAAAGAGAAGAACAGCATTTGAAAAGAAGATTGTAGTCGATTAAAAAAATGAAAGAATTGTAGTTCCAGTTCTTCAAAATTTACTATGGTAAATGTGATCGAATTAACACGTACTGAATGTAATGCAAGATCAACTGTCGACTAAAGGCCAGAATTTATACAAAAAAAAAAACATGGTTTTTAGGCTTTTGCAATTCCCGGGCAAAAAAGAAAAAATCTTATCCGTAAAATAAATACTTCAATGTCTTAACTCGTCCAATTTAGCTGGACATGGTAAGTAATATTAAAACTGTAACACATAGGAAAAATTAAACACGTTCTTTAATTTTATATTTGATAAATCAATATTTGTGTACCTAATAAGATATTAATAAGCATAATTAATGTGGCTACTCTCGAACACTTGCAACTTTTTTTCATTATTTCAAGTACGGGCTAGGTAGAAGATAAACACAATTTGGCTTTGTTCCCATGTAGTAAGCAATTAATCTTTGCCTATTTTGTGTGACCTTTTTTTGGGTCTGCAACTAGGGCTGACTACAATTACATACAAACTAAACTACACCAAAGCTTCGATTTTGGCTTTACTCCTTAAATTTTTGGTTTGGACAAGTGGTGGTAAGCTGGTGTGAACTTACCTCATAGCATAGATTAGAAAGAAAGAAAAAAAGAAAAAAAAAAGGAGAAACCATGACAAATTAATATAGTATTAATATACGGTAAGGGTAGAGGAAAATGAGAGAGCGAATCCTTTGATAGAGTATGGAGTCACAATCAAATATATTTGTAATTACCATTTTAGATATTTAAAAAATTACTAATTTCTTTGGCAACCACTGCTCCTCTGCATGTCCTAAAAACTATTTATTTTAAAAAAATTATTTTTTATGTAGATTTTATCAAGTTTTTAAATGTCTTTGTTGTTTATTTTAAATATTATCTGCATGTGTTACACATGCCTAGAGAACATAATTAGGCTTGTTAAAACACAATAAAAATTTGATTGTTGTAAATTATAAAAGAATCAATTTCTTTTAAATGAAGTCTGAATTAATCGAATTGTCCCGAATATTTTAAGGGTATTCCGCTTCAATGGCCAACCGGAATGGGTCGGACTCGGCACGGATCCAATTGAACCGTATACCCGCTAAATGCCCCTCACGAGCCACTAGCGACCAAATCTGAATTTACAAATCTACCCCTAAGGGATCCCGGCGGCGGCGGCGGCGCGGCGGAGAAGAAGAAGGAGAAGCGCGATGGTGAGGAAGGCGAAGGTGGAGTTCGACGAGCGGCCACCGGACGAATTCGATCCGGCGAAGCCGTACGCCGACCCGGTGGCAATGCTGGAGCAGCGGGAGTACCTGGTGAGGGAGAAATGGATCCAGATCGAGACGGCCAAGATCCTTCGGGACAAGGTGAAGTGGTGCTACCGGATTGAGGGCATCAACCACCTCCAGAAATGCCGGCACCTCGTCCAGCAGTACCTCGACGCCACCCGCGGCGTCGGCTGGGGCAAGGACCACCGCCCTCACGAGCTCCACGGTCCCCTTACTCCCCCTCTACCCCATTTCCTAATCATTTGATCCTTTTCGCTGTGAATGAATCGGGCTCCTGATTCCTTTTTTCTTTGTTGTTTTGCCCTCGTTTTGTTTAGGTCCGAAGATCGAATCGGCCAATTAGAGCGTTCTCTCGAGGTAATTGGAGATTAGGACAATCGGAAAAATTAATTCTTGAAGTAAATTGGTAATGTAGTGCGTGGATTTTTTTTCTTTATTTCGAAATAAAAATTTTATATTTTGATGGTACGTTGTTCCTTATTCACATTAGAAGTAGTTTGCGATTGGTAGCTGCCTGACGCTGAGATTTCGCTGTGGTGAATTGTTGTTTGAATATAACGTTAATTGTGGTTATGTAAGTGGTGGGTATTCAGAGAGTTGAAGATGGGTATAACTCAAGCTATAAGTCGCTTTATTATGATTCTGACATGGAGGGGATGATGATGATAGTTTTGGTTAAATGTCGTTACCTCCTTAAAATTTCTAGTTTCATTGGAATATGTTGGATGATAACAGCAGCGGAGCATATGTTAGGTTGGATTATGCATGATGCGGGGGTGAAGATTATAAAACAATACATTGACAAAATTAAATTTGAGCATTGTCGTCTACAATAGGATTAAGTGGAGAGAAATGGTCTGTAACAGTGTAACCTCAATCTCATTGATTTGGGGCCAAGTTGGGGAGACAGGATTCACTTTCATCTGACAAGTGAAAATTCTCCCAAATTTTATGATTGTTCAATAACGAGTCCATTTTGCCTTTATGTAATTTCTGCCATGTTCTTTGTTATATGCAGCAGCCTTGAGTGTCATGTGGTATAACCTTCTAGCAAAGTTTTTTATTATTCAGCAACTAGACTTGGTTTATGACTTGTCTGGTTCTGGATCTCTGGTTCATGTAGTGCTAGATGGTGATTTTGTTTTTATATGTTTGTCATAATTGGATTAATTACCCAATTTTCAAGGAAAATTTTGAGCGTATGAAAGGTCCTGTATTAGTGTTTGGTTTTATAAAATTCAAATCCTTTTGAATTTCTGTATCAAATCTGTTCGACACATTTATTTTATTGTGCCCATATGTTATGAGGGCGATTTCACAACATGACTTGTTATTGTTGAAAATTGCCGGTTAATCAACTTGTTTATCATTTTTAGTCATGTAAATCTAGGATGGCTTCTTAGTGTAACAGAAAATTCTTATGATTGGGGAAAAAGTTGTGACTAATGTAAAATGCCGTAGTCTTTTATTTTGATTGGCTTGTTGGCATTGTGCGGAAAAATTACATGCTTGCTACTATATTCAGCTCGTACAGATATGGTGAAGTTCTAAAGTCATCATATATGCCAAGAGCCTGAAACAAACATCACTAGAAAGGAAATCTTTATCTTTGCCTTACATGTATTTATTTCTATGTTGTGTGTTTTTTTGTGATAGGCTTGAGAACTTTATGCGGTATTTGCTTTGGGAACCTAGCTACCGTATGCCAGCAGAGAGGGAAGATTTAGCTTCTTTCGTTTAGTTGTAAGATGAGCTAATTGTTATTTTGTCTACTTATTCCCGGTGCTTTGAAATAATTCATCTGTTTATCATCAAGAAGTCGTCTATTGGAATGCTATTCTTCAAATAATGTGAAAAAAAGAACATGCTACTTGCAAGCTCAACTGAAGAGTTTTTGGATGAATTCATTTTGGTTGGTTTTGTTTATAATGTATGTATCATTTTGATTGATAAATAGCCCAACTGTACTTTGGAAAAATGTTAAGTTTAGCTGTTGAACAGTTTACAGTATATGGATCTTTTTTTTTTTGGAAATGCTAATTAGATTAATAAGGAGGATTGGTGCGAGCACCCACGTGACATAGTTGGTGGGCTTGATCGACATAGTCTATTCCAACCCAATTTAAGGTTACGTTCCCATAATTAAAGAGCTTAATAAGTTCAAAAAACATGGACATGTTGTCCACCAAAATGTGTTCTTCAACTTTTTGGAGGCCTGCGACAAGCAGAAGGCAGTCTGTGACTAGGAGCTTGGTCTTTGCAGCAAAAGTGCAGGTATCCTTGAGGGCCTGCATAACAGCTAGGAGCTCGGCACATTGGGCTGAACCTGCGCCGGACACTCTCCCTGTAGCAGCAGAAGTTAGTTTCCCAACCCTATTCCATATTAAGTATGCATTTGTTTCCGGTTTCCCAAATAGTGTCCCAGCAGAGGAGGATGTTTCTAATGGTTGTTGAGGTGATGGCTGGCCAACTAGGGGGTTCAGTGAGCCAAGATAAAATTTGGTGTGGATGATTTGGCTTGATAGAGTCGGAAGACCAGTGAAATGGAGGAGGAGACTTCTGGCTAGTGGGCAGTTCAACATGAGGTGGAGTGCCGATTCAAAACGTTGACAGATGGGGCAGAGTGTGGCTGTGCAGATGTGTCTTGGCTAAAGTTGTCACCAGTGGGGAGGGAGTTAGTGAATAGCCTCCACCCGAGGAATAGAAGCCGTGGTTCTATTGGCAGTTTCCACCAGAGTTTCCGGTTCTTATGTGGTTGTGTGGGGGAGTTTGGGTGTTGTAAATTGTGTATGTGCTTTGCTGCAGATTTGACTGAGAAGTTTCCAGTCTTTGAATGGGACCATAGCAGAAGATCCTCATCAACGCCAGGTGGTGGCAATTTGAGAATAGCAGCAGCATCCTCGGGTGGAAGATTGATTTGACTTTGTTTTTGTTCCAGCCATCCTTTTGTTTGTATATGAGGGAGCTAACTTTGCTTGTGGTCAACAGCTGGTATGCTGGGTTAAGTCGGGGGTTATGGTCTGAGCACTCCTTAACCCAAAGGTCAAGATCAAGTCTTGTGGTTTTCCCATTACCGCAGACCCATGTGACGTTTCCTTTGAGAACATATTGGCCTTCAAAATTATTGGGGCATGGTTGAAAGCGGGATTGTGCCACAATCCCTTGTTTTTTTCATATTTGGCCATAAAAGTTTTGGCAAGGAGCGAGTGTGAGTTGGCCATGATCCTGGAAGCAAGTTTGGAGAGGAGTGAAAGGTTCATGGTTGCAGTGTTCCTCATTCCTGTGCCTCCTTCAGCAGAGGGTTTGCGGATTCTATTCCAACTGATCCATTTGCAGAATCTTTTGGTTAGTTTGCCCCACCAGAATCTGGCTTGTATTTTGTTGACGCAGTTCATTCTCCAGGAGATGATTTTGGGAGGTTGTGTTAACAATATAGTTTGCCATAACATTGATGACAAATTTTACGAGGCAAGTCCTTTTAACTTGTGAGATGCAGTTCATTCTCCAGGAGATGATTTTGGATGTGATTTTTTCAACAGTGCTTTTAGTCCATTTGATGGGTTGCTTTACCCAAGTTAGGGGAACTCCAAGGTTAAGGCTTTCCTCTGGCTGGTCGGAAGATATGTGGCGAGTATGCATCTCGACTTTCTTGATTGACTTTTTGTCCACAGTCATTCTCGTATATAGCCTAGATCCGGAATAGATTGTGGATTTACGTTTGGTTTGCTTTAGTAAAGAGAATAGTGTTATCGGCAAACCTTAGACGTGAGATCGGTGGTGCTTTTTCGCGATCTTGATTCCATGGATCGAGTCATTTACAGATGTCTCGTGGAGGAGCCTAGAGAAGCCTTCGTCTGCTAGGATGAATAAGTGTGGGGATGGGTAGGTGATCATATGGATCTAGGCAAATATGGGCCCACTAGGCTGCTACGATCCAGAAATCCATTAATTCGTCCTATGAAGAAAATTGTGTGCATTATTCGATTCCCTCTCGGGAAGGGTGAGCAATGGCCTCGGTATTGGAATTGCACAGGTACAGCGATAGCCAATGGGACGATCAAAATTGAAGTTAAAAATAAAAAACAACCTTTCAAGTGCTGGATCATCCGAATCGAGATGAACGTAGTGAACCCAATCAAAGTCACACGTAGCCATCACAAAGAAAGTTTGAATAAGGTAAACCTTTGACATTCCAACCAAACCAGTCGGGTGACGGTGGACCAAATGTCTGGAGTAGGCGGCTCAAACGCTACCTCATGAAAACCATTAGCCTGCAACATATTCGTCAAATATCTACATTTACCTAAAAATCGGGGACAAACTGAATGTCGGATAGTAGTTTCTCCCTTTTGTTAACCATATTTTTTTCGTAAAAAATTGTGGTGTCAGCTCTTTGAACGGCCATTTTGTTCCGTGCTCTCTTCTTATTTTCCCCCCCAAAGTACTTTGTTTACCATTTATTGCATGCTACAAAATGCGGGCCAAAAATTTTGTGAAGTATTCAAACGCAGATGCTTGATTTTAATTTCTCAATGAAAGGGGGACTCGTATAAAATGCTCTATTTAATGAAAGAGGTTGTCTAATGAACGCCGTGAATTGACATTTCACTGGGCGATGGTATAAAATTCATGACAGCTCCCGCAAAAAAGAAAAATCTGAAAGGCAAAAGTCAAAAAGGGGGATGGAGAGCAATCCGATATGAACCACATGGTCCCCAAAAGATATACACAGGATGGGATGGGATTTAACGTATAAACAAAAATAAAAGAGGTATAAAGAGCTGGGCCAGGGCGGTCGCAATCGCCGATACCCCAACGAGATAGGAGGGGCCACGAACCAGCTATTCCGAGTCGCCGACTCCCCAATGAAACCCAGACTGGAATCCACACGCACACTTCAAGCCCCATGCCGAAACCAGTAGCCAGTAACCAAATCGAATAAAATAATGAATCATTACCCACAACGAGCAGCAAAAGAATGGCACGTTCTCAAAAATAGGTAAGAGACAGGCACAAGTCACAGGCTCGAAATAGTAGTAGTAAAGCAAACAGTTGCGAAAACAATGAAACCGCCCAAAGAGCAAAACAGCCGGCGGGAGGGGGGGCGCCCACAGGGGACGAGGAACCTCCGAGTCGACGGGGTCGTATTCCGTGTGTGTTTTTTTTTTATGTATTCTATCCAAAGTTATCCGCAAGAGTGGGAAAAGGGCGTGCCGAAACAAGGGAGAAAAAGTGAAGCGGTTTTGTACGAGCGTTTATTTTATGTGATCGATCATCTACTCCATTGTTTATTTACGACTCCAGAAAACCGGGAGTTGGAGAGGGGGGATCGAGGATGTGGCGGGCCGAGAGGGGAGAGTGGAGGACACGCGCCCCTGCGTTACTTGGTAGAGACTGCATGTCTCTGTCATTCCCATGGTTTTGCCCTTTTCTGTTAATCCCAGGTTCCTCATTTCTTGCGAAACCGCCCTTCCCCTCTGTTCAGGTGTCGGCTTTCGCCTGAGTTTTTTTTTTTTTCTCTCAGCCTTAACTCATTGCTTGCTTTTAAACGGGGGTGTTATAGTTTACAAACACTTGTGCCAATAATAATTACCGTGCTGTTTGGTTGTAGAGAGAATCATGTTTAGTATATTAAGGCTCAATTGTACATAAAATGTAAAAAATAAGATACATAAATCAATTGAGAACTTGTGTGAAATTGTTACTTTATAAATCGAAAACTAAGTATGAATTTTTTTAAGAAAAAAACATTGAACGTTTTTTTATTTATAAATAATTCAAAAACTAAAAAACATATTCCGAATATATATTAAGCTGGCCAAGTCAGACCAAGCAGGCAATTAAAATCAAAAGATAAAAAATAAAAACTCAAAACCGGGTGTGCATGCCCGTTACCACTTCCCTCCCAAACCAGTGGCCGTGGCCTCCCCCCCACCTCAAAACCCACGTTCTCTTCCTTCCTTCCCACTCCTCTTTCCCCTCCCACCCTATATACTCCACCCCCTCCTCTCCTGTGCATCCACTCCCCTTCTCAACATCAACTGCCTCTCCCACCTCCGGCCACCATGCGGATGAGCTGCAACGGCTGCCGGGTGCTCCGCAAGGGCTGCACCGACAACTGCAGTATCCGCCCCTGCCTCCAATGGATCCGCAGCCCCGAGTCGCAGGCCAACGCCACCGTCTTCCTCGCCAAGTTCTACGGCCGTGCCGGCCTCCTCAACCTCATCAATGCCGCCCCCGGCCACCTCCAACCCGGTACCTACCTAGCTACTCCTTTTTTTTTTCCCTCTTAACTGGCAAATCAAATCAAATGCAAGCATGTGGCTGACTAATGTTGTTTCAACTGTTTCTGTTGCTATAGCGGTTTTCCGGTCGTTGTTGTATGAGGCGTGCGGTCGGATTGTGAATCCCATATATGGATCTGTGGGGCTATTGTGGTCGGGGAGCTGGCAGCTATGCCAGGCCGCGGTCGAAGCGGTGCTGAAAGGGGAGCCGATCGTGCCGGTGCCCTCCGATTCCCCGGCCAACCGCAGTCCCCCGCTCAAGGCGTACGACATCCGCCACGTCGCCAAGGGGGCGGCCGTGTCGGAGATCAACAAGGTGAAGAAGTCCCGGTGCCGGTTCAAGCGGTGCGGCGCAAAGCCGAGGCGTGCGGCCGAGGCCGCCGCCGGGTGTGACTCCGGCCACGGGTGCTATCCGAGCGGGTTCCGGCGGGCGTCCAGCCATGAGTCGTCAGTGAGCCACCAGTCGGAGGCGAGGGCGGACGGGCGCGACCGGTCGGCGAGCGTTGCGTCGGGCGTGGCGTCGCCGGTGAGCTCCGGCGAGGCGGCTGCGGCTGCGGCGTCGGACGAGAGCGATGTGGAGCTTGAGCTGACGCTCGGACTGGAGCCTCATGTCAGCAGATCGAGCTCTTCGCTGCCGTCGTCCGAGACTCGAACGAGAGAGACGAAGGCTTCTTTGCTGGATTTCCCCGCTTAAAAGAGTTAAAAAGGATCATATGGTAGAAGAAGATAATATGCAGTTTTGGAGAGGGGAAGCAGCTCTGATTTGCTTAGGCTAAGAACAATAAACTAATGCTTGCTTCTTTCTGTTGCTTTGTACAAATCTAGTTCTGGAAAGGTCGTCCAAACAAATATACATCAATGTTAAAACTTGGAATGAGAGTTCAATGTTTTGTTCTTCCCGTTCAATTGCATTAAGTTTTTTTTCTTCACATCATTTCTCGAAACGCTTCTCGACCAAGTTGGAAGGGATTTAATGATAAACAATCGCCGGCGTGATTATAATAAGAGTGTTAGTTCAGTGGTGGAAGGATGGCATGCCCTTGTAAGTTGTACGCCGTCCTCTCTCCTCCTTGGATTGAAGCAATCTTGTTGTTGTCAGAGATTGGAGCGCTCGAAGGAAATGGAACGGTGATTCGTCGGACAAGGGCGGCAAGGGGAACACGGTTGCACGCGTATCAAGAACGCCGACTCCCCCCAATCTGATTTGTTGCGGAGCTCAAGATTGTACTCTCTACTCCAGAAAGGTTTACTTTTGCGACCTGCTAGTTGCTGCCATCCATCCTACTGCTAATACGTTCTTTCTCAGTAATTAACTATTTTCGTTGGAATTTGGTGGGGTCCGAAGTGGGCAATGACATATTTTGGCCATTATTATGAAGAAAAATATAAGTATCTGTTCCCAAGTGAAGTTGGACACCAAAAATTCAAGCAGCCTGTTTGGGCTGGTATATATTTTTCTCCCTGGCCCATGCTCTTATTATTTTATTTGTTTATGAGAAATGTCTTTCACTTGGATTCTTCTTTGTAACTACTCTTGCAACTTGTTTTAGTTGTTATTGTCATGGTCCTGGCGGAGTTGGTGGGGGTCAAATGTTTGCATGTGTTTTGCTGAGAAGCGGTTGGTAAATTAATGAACGAACATACGATTAGGTCCAAGGCTGCACAGCATTAGATCTTGTGAAACATTTTCTTTCCGATGATGTGTTTATGATAGTACGTACTTGCTATAAACAAACTGCCAAGTTCTCTTACTTTTTTTTAGGCCGGCAATGGTTCACTTGTGATACTTTGCATACAAAGTATGTAAGGTTCCAATGAGTGTGCGACTTAGTTATTGCCTTTCTGGTGCTTGGTGTTAAACCTGGACTAAGTTCCGGTTAAACTTGAAACATGGGTATAATATGCTAATGCCTACATTTTCCAATACTACATTTGCCGTTGCCCAGCTTGCTAAATAGACAAATGAAATGCTTGCGCGGTTCACTCTTACTGACCTCTCCAATCTTTAATTAGCTTGCCGATGAGACGTAGTTACAAAAATCGAAATCAAATATTAAATTAGATTGTAAGGGAGTTATTTATTCGAACCGATATATAAAAAATCGGATAATAATTGATTTAATTGAATCGGTCAAAATTGATAAGTTATTAATTATAATGAGAATCGGTTATTACCACCC
>JAVDBV010052812.1:0-10826 GCA_032619315.1 Piper longum
GGTGGTGGGATCGAGAGGGGGTAGGTAATGGGGATGGGGGGGGAGTTGAGGGCTTGAGGCGTGGTGTTTGTGACGATGAGACTTGACTTTGATTATACGCATTTCTTTCGGGCACACTGTGTTTTGCTGCAGATTGTTGTCTTAGAAGGTGGGTGGGGCCCGCACTTGGTGGCCTCACCCCCACGCGCAAGACGCCACACAAGTCAATGGTGTCCGACCGTTTTTAATGCTTCGTTGAAATTCAATTTATTGGCTTCTCGATGTTTTATAATGATGTGTTTTTTATAAAAAAAACGCTATATTGATTGTTATACAAGATTTTTATAGTTGATGATATAATATATGGGTAAAGGGTTTATGAGTAAAACCTAGAAACCCTTGCCCGCGTCAGATTTAAATCTGGGCTGTCTATGGCGATTGGACGACCTAAATTTGATTAAAAAAAAAAAAAAAACTCCCCCCTTGTCGACGCCGGTCGGATTCCAGCCACGGCCGGCTGCCCCATGGTAGCCCCATCGAGGACAGCTCTGCCCAGCCGCCACACCCCTTTGCGTCGCCGCCCCGCCCCATCCAGCCACGTCTTGGCCGAATCTTGGCCGCGCGGCCCGATCCAGCCACGTCCGGCCATGTCTGCCTGCCCCGTGGTCGGATTTGGCCAGTGGGAGGCTAGACAAGGCCACCTGTGGCTGGATATGCCGCCGACGGCTAGATCTGGCTGTGGCAGGCCGCCCGCGGCCAGCACGATGACGGCGGATGTTTTTTTAAAATAATAAATCTAGACTGTCCTTATAATCGGATGGTCCAGATTAAATTTTAATATTTTTGTAAAAAAAAAGATTAAATTTGGGTTGTCCTTGTAATCGGACAGCCCAGATTCATTTAATGCACAGATTGGATTTTCTGCCCTTGTACAAAAAATCCAATCTCATAGTATATATATTTAGTTTGACTAAATTTAACCCGGTTCACGAGGATCTTAGAATTATAAATCATATTTTATTAGATAAATTAAAATATATTTTATTGTTAATATTATATTAAATGTAGATTAAAATACTAAAATTTTCAAAAAAAATGAACCATATTTTGTGAACGTTTTGGATTAAAATGGTTAAAAATTTAAATCGAGTTGGATTTAAAGGTATTGTGGGATATATCAGGTACACTCTAATATTTAAAAGTATGCTTTAGGCTTAAGATCAACTTATAGCTCGACGTTAATTTTTATATACAATTTTTACAGACCTTCAATTTTAAAATATCTTGGCTTTGAATAAACGTTTAATATGAATTATACAATAAATAATTATTAATGAATATTAATAATCAACTTAGCAAGCTCGCAACAAGAATAAAATCTACACAACAATAGCATTTGAAAATCAAGATATTGAGAACTTGAAGTGATAGAGATCTTATGAATTTTATTTGAGCTCCTATATGACATATCGTAGGATTATATTTATATAGTGATAAATATCTGCACCAACAATTATTTAAGGTATAATTACAACTCTTTCATGATTCTTTCTAGCGTCAAGCCAAAGTTTAATTAGATTTATTTATTTTCCGGACTTTTGGTGTAAACTTGGTTCGCTTGCATATCTCTTACAATCTGTTGATGTATTCTGAAACAAGAGTAAATGTAAGGTTAATTAATGTGCAATTCATGTGAAATAAATAAATAAATACATAAAAATACAGCAAAAAATTGAGTATTTCGTGAAAAGTAATGACCGGTCAACTGTTTTCAAAGCCATAAATGGTCGTTGTTTGTTTCGCAAGTTAAGCGAACATCAATACCCGGCCAAACCATATAAGGAAAACGGTCTGTCCCACTTCGATGGTCAAGTAACCCTAATCAACTCCTTTACCACTATCAATCTCCGGCGACAGTACACCGCCGGTGGCAAAGGCGGCGGAGGCGGCGGCGGCGGTAGAAGCAGAAAACTAACCTCATCTCTGGGTGACCCTTCCTTTCACCAACCACAATGACCAAGTTCCGCAAGCTCGGGCGCCACGCCGCCCACCGGATGTCCATGCTTAGGTCCCTCCTCTTTTGACGGCCAGCCCTTTTGTTGATTGGTGGTCTCCACATATGTATCTAACATGTTGTTTTATTGATTGAATGTTTGGGTGTGCAGGACGATGGTTTCGCAGCTAGTCAAGCATGAGCGCATTGAGACCACTGTGGCCAAGGTTCCATTTTTTTCGTCATTAGCTTTTTTTTAAAAAAAAAAAATTGTTTGTTCTATAGCTGTTTATAATTCATAGAGTGTCGATTGAAGTTTTATTTTTTGGTTTTTTTTTTTAATTTAAAATTTTGAATTGAGTATAGTCTGATAATTTCACTTGTACTAGGCTAAAGAAGTTCGTCGATTAGCAGATAACATGGTGCAGCTTGGAAAGCGGGTACTATAATATATGGGTGAATTCCTTCTTTTGTATGTATTAGCATTTTGTACGCTTATCATGCATTTGCTTCAGATCATGGTCTCGGGCTGCATGATGTGTGACATGGAATGGGATAGCTGCCATTCTTACGAGCTTGTTGTACTTCTTATCATTTGTGTTAACAAGCAGTTCTGAATTTGGTGTTCCAGGGAACACTGTCTGCTGCTAGGAATGCTGCGGCTTTTGTTCGAGGAGATGATGTTCTCCATAAGTTGTTTACCGAGTTAGCATATCGTTACAAGTAAGTTGAATGCTCGTTTTATCATTGTGCTTCATGTAAATGATGAGCTGCCCCATTGTTTATTTATTTATTTATTTGTTCAATAAAGAGATCGGGAAGGTGGATACACCAGAGTACTTCGAACTCGTATACGAGTGGGGGATGCTGCACCAATGGCATACATCGAGTAAGTTGCCCTTTTCTGTGGTGGCCGCAAATGCGTTGTTTTTATTTCCATTTGAGGAAAGTTGCCAAACTTGGAAAAACAAATCATCCAGGTCCAACACCTAGACTTGGTTCAAGGTCTGGCTTGTGGCTTGCCCAAGGCCAACATTAGTCG
Source organism: Piper longum (assembly GCA_032619315.1). Taxonomy (NCBI): domain Eukaryota; kingdom Viridiplantae; phylum Streptophyta; class Magnoliopsida; order Piperales; family Piperaceae; genus Piper; species Piper longum. Next base: position 3,015 of record JAVDBV010052812.1, read on the forward strand.
ATTTTTTTGTATTGAAATAAACTACTACAATGATGGATTTAAGACAGATTTTTCTGATGTTATAGAAATCTTTGACGAATGTAAATGGCCATGTATGGATTTGTGAATTGCTCAAAACACATTTAGTGTGCATTGATATCCATAATAATGCTTTTCTTCCACCTTATCCCAAATTGGTGCGACATTGGATCCTATTTTATTGTTTCTCTCGATTGGGAACCATGTAAGAGAAAAGTCCGTAATTAGTTTTGTTAGAATTACACCAATTCTAGTAATAATGTGATCAATGGATTTTTGGAGTAAATATCTTTGTTTTCCCTTGACCCTATGTGTCAATACTTCCTCCTTTTTACAATAACAAATTGTCCCAGTATCCAAGTATGGACTTATTGAAGTACCTGTTCATGTTTTTTGATTGAAAGCATTTTTATCATTAGTTGGTTTCCAGGATTTGATGTGGTGAGGATGTTATATGAAAATTTTCTTTATAGATATTTAGCTTTTTGGGTGTTAGTTCTTCTTTTGGTGGTAGATTTTTTTTTTTTGCTGTGGTGAGGATGTTATATTAAAATTTTCTTTATAGATATTTAGCTTTTTGGGTGTTAGTTCTTCTTTTGGTGGTAGATTTTTTTTTATGGTCGCTTTTAAATTTTATATCAATCTTTGCAAAGACCATGTGCCTGCTGAGGAATACTGCAGAGGACTTTCCTCCACGTCCTTGGATGATTCATCGTAATTGTTGAAGCTCACAAATAGAAGATTCCCAAGGGTGCCTTTCGTGCAACACATCTTTTGTCTTCCCCTTCAATTTCATCTTTGCCCTTTTCACTTGCAAATACAAGAAAGGGGGTCAGGGTTTTAGATTCTATTCTGTCCTTTCCTTTATTTTTTCCACAAGTATTCTTTTGTATTTCTGAATTTATGGAAGTTTACTTCTACTTTTAAATTTGTAGTGAGTTTGTTTTTGAATTTGTTATATGCCTGCAGTGGAAGCCCTATATTTGTTGGCTAAAGTCTGATTAATTGCTAATTATGGTTGATGGATGCTTTGTTTTTAGCCAAACTTCTATCTGATTTTTCAGTAATTATTCTTATTGTGATTTGGCTGTTTTCAGGTTTATCGACAGAGAAAATGAACTTAGAGAATCAAAACCTCCAACTCCTCAGCCACCACCTCAGCCACCACTGGATCCTTGGACAAGGTCCCGCCTAACTAAGCACTGGGCGCCACCTAAAGAAGAGACAGAAGAGCGGTACAAAGATATATAGTTCATCTTGTGGTCTCCGTCTTCTCATCTCGCAGTATAATGCAACCAAAAGCTCCCCGTTCATGCTTTTCTTTCTAGTGATCACTGCGTATCATTGGCACCGTTACTTCATCTCAGATGGTGATGCACGGAACTCCTAAGGTGGATAGTTATCGTGTCAAAAATGGCCAAGAATTGATCTTAGCCATAGTGTTTCCATTTCGCATAGCATTTTTCATAAATGTGCGTTGCATGGAAGCATTGCGAATTGCAAAAGGAAATAAATCATGATGCAGTTGAATTATTCTAGTTGAGAATTTATGTGAAATCAGTTTCAGCATTTAGCGTTCTTCTTTTATCATCTGATAGATTATCGATCACATGGTATTTTTATTTTTCCTTTTGGAAGGTTTTAGTTAAAATTTGAGGCATCCTTTTCATCCTTTATATTTATTCTGTTTGGTTCAAGTTGGGCACAATTCCAGGCATAGCAGACTTGTTCTCATTGCTTTCTATATTTTTATCGTCCATTCCAGTTTTTACAGGCCGGGAAATTTGTGGGCAATTCTTTCGCAAAGAAATTCAATAAGTGAGATACCAGTAAGTGTGTAATCCCAGGAATGTCCGGAATCTTTTGGACAATTTTATAATATGTGAGATGTTGAGTAAGTATTTAATCCCGGGTATTCTTTTCGACAATTTATAATATGTCTGCTATTTTTCACACCGCTCTTTTTTTTTTGTCCCAAAGCTATTTCTCCCACCGATCACGTCAAGAATTGCTAATGCTCTCTGACGGCGCTCTCGCCAAGATAAGACTGATTTTTTTTTTTTGGAGAGGCATTGCATGTCTATTCTGGTAACCGCTGGTTGGTGCATCAGAACAATATTCCAAATGGCTCGAATCGAATCGTTTGAGCCCGCGCACATTGCTATCTTATCTTGCTAAGAATTGTATTCCAAATTGCAAGATGAGACAGATGGCTGATTCGTGCAGGTGCAAAATGTACGGTGACGAGTCCAATGCCCATCCTTCTCCAAGATTATTTATGGGATAGTCCTTGTCCTCCTGGGTTACCCGTGCATGGTTGGACCGATTCTCCATTAGCCATCTCTCCCATCCACGGTCCATCCTTGTTCTTGTCTCTCGTGACCTGGCCCCGTTTTGTAGTTATCACATCCATGATCAGTAGATTTCAATGCCCGTTTCCCAATATATATAGAGATTGTTGAAGCCTTTGAAGATCATTCGGAAGTTGGGTTGAGAGGAGAAAAGGAAGAATTAATATGGCCGGAATCATCCACAAGATTCAGGAGACTCTCCACATGGGAGGGGGAGACGAGAAGAAGGAAGAGCACAAGAAGCACGAGGAAGGGGAGCACAAGAAGCACGAGGAAGGGGAGCACAAGAAGCATGGGGAGGGGGAGCACAGCAAGCACGAAGGCGGGCTTGTGGACAAGGTGAAGGGCACTCTCCATGGCGAGGAGCATGGCGAAGGCCACGAGAAGAAGAAGAAGGAGAAGAAGAAGAAGCATGGCGAGCATGATGGCGGTAGCAGCAGCAGCAGCGACAGCGATAAGGACTAATTTTCACCTCTTGATCTTCCATGCCCAGGTTTGGTAACTCTTTGAGATTACTAGATGTTATTCGCATTTTGTTGAATAAATATCATTATTACTTTGCATTATTTTTATTTTAGTTTTGGTTAAAAATTTTCTGATCTATCATCACCCATGATTTGATGTGATCATCAATTAACAATTCGTAATGGATACCTCCCTGATTATCTATACATCCAAGTTTTACTGTAGATTGGATATCTACCCATTGCAGGCCAACATCATTTTCTGATTAATGTGATGAATGAATAGTATTCTTCGAAAAATGTAAAAAGTGTATTTGATCAGACGAATAAATAATCTATCTGATCTTTTACTGTTTGATCCGGTGCATTTCTTTACTAGGGATAAATTGCAAATATTCGTAGTTGTCTTCTTGTTGTTTCCATGATTTATAATGTTCTGAAAGGTTTTCTATAATAATAGTAGCGTATTGAATTTTTAACTTATATACTAACAAATACCTTAACATTATTTGGAAGTTTGTTTGACTTGCCTTTTGATCTTTCTGTGTGGATTATAATGCAGGGTCAGACAATAAGAGAAGGAGCTGCTGTGTTTACTAGTTCATTATGCGTACTTTTGCCTGCTCTAATAATAAGATAGATGAAACATTACCATGAATATTGTTGCGAGTCTTCCATACTTGTGTATAATAAAAGAACGCTTCTTCTGGGGGTGTCGTGTGATAATCCACTTTGTGCGCGTGATCCATGAACTACTGATCTTAGCCAAATTTCAGTGAAACTGACAATCTCAGTTATACGGGTGAATGTGGGTTATAAATTTACAATTAATGGGTTAGTAAAATAAGTTTTTTTTAAGTGTGAATCACGTATACGCAATTTTTTTATGATTTACAGTATAGCCCAAGAAAACACTAAAAGCTCATTAATTATATTATACACCTTTTACTCATATAAATTTAATTCAAAAGCTCGAGGCCTAAAAAATAAAAGATGAGATTCACACACACATTAATAAGTATAATTTTATTTACATTAGATTAATAATGAAGTATTATTTGTGTTGTCAATCTAATTGAATAATGAAGATTATATTCACAATTTCACACTTGATAGAGTTGAAATCCAAAGCTATATTACTTGAATGAAAGTGGCCTAAAAAATGCATTGCACGTTGAATCAAGCTGGGCCGCTTGCAAATTTCACGGGTATGGAAGGGAACGCTGATCTTTTTCACGGGTAAAATCATGATAAATGATATGTCTAGTCCTTTCATGGTATTGGCTAAATTTTGTTTGTAATATATTGTGTTATGACAAATTAAGTCTAGTCACGTGTTGTCAATCTACTTTAACAATATAAATTAGATTCATAATTTTACCCTTAATAGCCTTGAAACCCAAAGCTATATTACTTGAATGAAAGTGGCCTTAAAAATGCGTTGCACGTTGAATCAAGCTGGGCTGCTAGCAAAGGCTGGGAAAATTCACGGGTATGGAAGGGAACGCTGATCTGATCATTTTCGCGGGTAAAATCATGGTAAATGATATATCTAGTCCTTTCATGGTATTAGCTAAATTTTGTTTGTAATCTATTGTGTTATGACAAATTAAGTACGTTCTGCATAGTCAACGCACCACTATATAGAAATCAGCTCTATTATGATCAGAGTTTAATGAAACAGGACAAGTTGTAATTTATTCATATATTGATCATGACAATGTTATATGCTTATTTCCACCATGGGTACACAGTATTTGCGCTCTAGTTTATATCTTCCAGCGCTCTTCCATAGTTAGCGTGCATGTTATTAGATATTAGTCCGGCCAACGTATATGAATATATATTCATCTTAATTAAAGCAATCCATTTAGGGGGTAATCTTGTAAGGAAGGAAGACGCCACATTTATTAGGCAGCCCAGAGATGCGACTTTTGGAGAGGTTAGAAGCCTTGGAAGCAGCCGTGGTGAGGCATTTGCACACAGATTGCCGATCAAAAGTAGTATTAGCTGCACTCTTGACGCCCTTGATTGCAGCAGAACATGCAAATGGGACGTCAAAGCCGGACCGCAAACATGAAATACACGAACTGATATGCACCAGCACTTGGCCGTATGATATTGCACCCTCAACATTGGACCTTGCAAGGGAATCAAAACTCCATACTAGAATCCATGATATGATTAACATGGAGGCGATGCGTGCAGTTTGTGCCATGGCTATAGCCAGCTCCTTAATCTCTTCTACCGTTAAAGTTGTTGTATAATGTTGAAAAGTGTGGAAGGGGAAGAAGGTTTATGTAGGAGAGAAACAGTGGTGATTGGGTGGTTTGAACTTTGAAGAAAGGAAGAAGAGCTTGTGAAGAATGGATATGAAGTCCAGTAATTCCACATTTGGTGTGAAGAGAGCGACTTAAGAAAGGTAAAATATATCTGTTAGAATGGAGAAATATATGTTGGGATGGAAACCGGGCTGGAAAATCAAATTCGAAAGTTATCATAGTAATCAAGTAAACAAGACTCTCAAATAAAGGAGTGGAAACTACAAGAATCCAGTGAGGGACGATCATAATCAACAATGCCGTGCCCGCAACCGATCAATGGCACAAACTGCTCAATGGATTGAGAGGCAGCCATAAATGTAGCAAACAAAATGTTTCCAAAAACATCTCAAAATTGTGTTTGTGACGAATAACTCTTAAAAAAGAGTTTGCATTAATGTTCGTCAAAAGGGCGCCATCACTGCACCGACCCACGGTCCGCCTCCCTCCTCTCCTCCAAGGGCCACCTCTCCGTCTCCCTCCCGTCATCCCACCCACTCTACCGCCGACGCCAGCCCCGCCCCATCTCCCCGTCTCCCCGCTACACCGCACCGCCCGTGTCTTCCTCCATGAGGCCGTCTACGCCTTCCCGGTCACCAAGCCCAGACGGCATTGGCTCCGCCTCTCCGCCGCCGTCTTCTCCGCTTACAACGACGATGTTGTCCTTCACCACAGCTTCACACGCTCCGACCCCGCCGCTTCCGTCTTCCGAGAGTACCTCGTCAACGCCGCCGGCGACAAGCTCTCCCTCCGATTCTCACCGATGCGCAAATCGCCGGCTTTCGTCAACCCAACGAGTTCGTGTCGGCGCCGGCAGGCTCATCTCCGACTCGACCTCCACCTTCGCCCCGGCCTGGGACTTCGCCGGGCTGTCCCGGTTCACTTTCCAGAACGTGCACCGGCTGAACGTCGGTGGCCCGGTGATCACGCCTAAGAACGACACGTTCGGCCGGACGTGGGACGCCGATCGGAGGTTTCTCCAGAACGCCGCAGCCGGCAAGGCCCTGTCGGTGTCCCCTGGCAGCGTGAAATTCCCTGACGAGGACGGCGAGGGTGGCGGGTCGGCGATGAAGCTGGTGGCGCCGAGCTGGGTGAATGCGTCGGCGGTGGAGATTGCCGACGCTCGGGTTTCCGAGCCCAAGTTCAACATCACCTGGAAGTTGCCGTTTGATGCTGCCTTTGGGTACCTGGTGCGACTCCATTTCTGCGATATTGTGAGCAAGGCACTCAACGATCTATACTTCAATGTGTACATCAATGGCAAGATGGCGATCTCTGTGCTTGATCTATCGATGGTCATTGGTCATCTCTGACCTCGCACACCTTACTACAAGGACTTCGTGTTCAATGCGTCGACGGCGTCGGGTAGGGTAGCGGTGCAGGTCCGGCTGACGAAGGATGACGCCGCCAAGCCCAATGCTATACTAAACGGGTTGGAGATGATGAAGATGAGCAACTCGGTGGGCAGCTTGGATAGGGAGTTCGGCGTCGAAGGCCGGTCGGCCGGTGGCAATTCCGGGCCGTGCGGCGGTGAAATTCGCGATGATGTTGGGGGCGTTTGTGGGGATGGGGGCGATAGTGGTGAAGTGGTCGCGGCGGCTGCAGGACTGGAACAAGCGTAACAGCTTCTCGTCGTGGTTGCTTTCCCTCCACGCCGGCGGCTATTTGAGCTTCCTCACCAGCAAAGCCTCCACCTTTGGCTCCCACAAGAACGGGTTCTACTCCTCTACCGTCGGCCTCGGCCGCTACTTCACCTTGTCGGAGCTGCAGGAGGCCACCAAGAGCTTCGACGAGAAGGCCGTCATTGGCGTCGGCGGCTTCGGCAATGTCTACTTAGGCACATTAGACGACGGCACCTAGGTACATCAATGATCAATCACTCTTCTTCCTCTTTCAACAACTTAGCAAAATTGGCGGGAATGATCAGGTGGCGGCGAAGAGGGGGGAACCCACAATCAGAACAGGGGATGACAGTTCCAAACCGAGATACAAATGCTGTCCAAGCTCCGGCACCGTCACCTGGTGTCGCTCATGGGCTACTACGACGAGAACGCCGAGATGATCTTGGACTATGAATCAATGGCTCAAGGCCCCATCTGAGACCATCTCTACGGCAAGGGGCCGCCTCCCCTGTCCTGGAAACAGAGATTGGACATCTGCATCGGCGCCGCCCAAGCGCTGCACTACCTCCACACCGGCACCGCGCAAGGCATCATCCCCCGTGACGTGAAGACCACCAACATCCTCCTCGATGACGGCTACTTCGATCTCACCAAGAACGTCGCCATCGGTGGTACCCATGTCAGCACCGCCATCATGGACAGCCTCGGCTACCTCGACCCAGAGTACTTCCGGCTACAGCATCTCACCGAGAAGTCCGATGTATTGGGCCCTTCGGGCCCCAAAAGTGACTTGTAACAGGTTCATGGGCCTCTTTTAATCCAAAAGCTAGCTTAAGAATTAAGGCTTTCCCATTAGCCTATATACAAGTCACCGGTTGCCTCCAAATGGGATGTGGGATTAACCCAACAATTCTCCCCTTCACACATCACAACACCCGAATCATCTCCCCCTCACCACATGCGGAGGCAACATGTCTTGGTGAGGTTCCAGATACCCAACAATTCTCCCCTTCACACATCACAACACCCGAATCAT